>SNQJ01S0207913.1:0-16225 GCA_010110895.2 Picea sitchensis
TTTAACTCCTATGTAATCACGCATGTAGGTGTCATTGTTACTTTTTATCTGCAACCCTTGGGGTGCTACATGCCTTTTTGGGTCCTTGTAAAGTTTTTGTTTACGATATTCCGTTGTTCCACAACTTAATATTTGTAGGTCTCCATCATTTTCCCTTGATCCACCTCTACAAGCCTGACAAACTTCCTTCAATGACCCTCAAACTTTGTCCTAACCAGACTTCACAAGGATTCTTACTATGAACCGCCTTTGTCAGTATGTGATTTAACAAAAATAACATTGTCTAAACTGCTTCAGCCAAAAATTGATCACTGGCATGATTCCCTTTCAACATGCACCTAGCCATCTCCATAATTGATCAATTATTCTACTCTACTACATTTTGTTGTGTTTTGGCAATGAAATTTTGTGTTCGAATAACATTATGCTAAGGCATATGACACAATCAAATGAGACAAGAGGACAAAGAAATACAAGTATCTGACATGGGACATGACGACCCCAGAAAAAATACATTAGGGACACATTTCATATATATTAAAGAAATTACAAATTACGAATACAAAAATGAAATATAGACATAAAGAACAAATTATTTTTGAAGCTATAAAACATTTACAAAACACTTGGAATCCATTCAAATCTCAATTTTACCCTTCACCCACACAATACGAAACCATGAGAACTCTCTTCCTACAACCGAAAGTGAGAAAATAGAAATAAAAAATACAATAGCACTTTCAAATTCAAAGAAATAATAGTCATATATTACTATATATTGTCCCCCTCCTAGATAGATTTCAAACACTCAAAAGTCAAGGAGGTACAATTAATGCTAAAGCTAGCATAGAAGAGTTATCAAACAAGCAATGGAAACATTAAATTAATCTTAAAGTTTAAAGGGCATTCCCATCCTATTTATATCTTAACACTCAAAAGTCAAGGAGGTACAATTAATGCTAAAGCTAGCATAGAAGAGTTATCAAACAAGCAATGGAAACATTAAATTAATCTGAAAGTTTAAAGGGCATTCCCATCCTATTTATATCTTACTATATATTGAGAATGACATACCGTAAATTTTAATGATGCAATTTATGAATACACTATACATAAGCAATGAATTCCTTATGTATAGTGTATTCATAAATTGCATCATTAAAAATAACGGTATGTCATTCTCAATAAATAGTAAGATATAAATGAATGACATACCGTAATTTTCAATGATGCAATTTATGAATACACGATACATAAGGAATTCATTGCCTGGAGGTCAATTTCCAAATAAATAACTAAATTTGAGAATAAATATACATATTATTTTCAATGGACATATTAATGACATGTACCCAAGAAGCCCAAAAAACACTTTAGATGAAAGTTCAAAATCCATTCATGAACTAGATGTGATAAAATACTATAAGGTCTATCAACGAACACATGAACATGTCTGTCGATTGTTGGGAAAGGAGGCTTTGATAAGATTATGTCAATTCATTCTCCTTGTTGTTTTCATTTCCCACTTAAAGTATTTTGATTTATCATTCATAATTCTTATACCATCTTTTATGTTTAGAAATAGAAATCACTTTATTTGCAACATGTGCATGAGGAATATTTATACAGATCTGCCACATGACTAATTTAGTCATTATAGATATTTTTTCTATCAGGTTTCCTCGTATATTAGTTCTTCCTGTAGGTATACGCGATCTGGCGGTAGCTTATCGATAATCCGGCTTAATCTCTTATATTAGATTGTTTATTCATTCACAATATTTCTATATTATCTATTGTTGGAACCAGAAGCTCAGCATCGATTTTTATATATAATAAAAAGTAACATATTTGTCATGATGTGATTGGATAATGGATTGTAGGTCTTATTGTCTTCATTCCAACATATGCCTGCACATCCAAAGTACCTGACTACATATGGTCTCTTTGAACTACATATTCTACGCATCATCGGCTGCGGATTACCGCTATCTCTTTAGTCCAACAGAAATTGATTTAGTATTTTTGTAGAATATATTCTCTAGAATATTTTATTGTTATTTTTCTTTTTATTCTTATAGTGGTTTCGAGAGAATAAATTGCCACTCAGATTTTTCTTAAATGTTTCAGGTACGTGGCCATGACCTTTGGACACAGCCTTGCGTTTACCTAACATGTCCGGGTACCTTAAATGTTTATCAGAGATGTTGTAATAAAGCTTCTGGCTCCATTTTTGATGCGTTGTTTGCAAATGAAATTGTGTTGAATTGTTCTCCACCAACATCAACGGTTCGGTCGCATGCCTGTTCCATGATCTTGTCTTTGCCTGGATTCAACATCGGTAGTTGAGGTCCCGCAGTTTCGCATTTGGACCCTCTTCATGGTTTTGTTCACTGGTTTTTTTGTCCTTCAACTTTGCAAGTTGTTGGACCCGTTGTTTGCCTTCAGGCCTTTGAGGTTCAACTTTGTCATCCGTCGCTGACTGCAAGTTTTCGCGCCATCATTTCGCTTCTCTATTTTTAAATGGTGAGTCCCTCCCGTACTCTATTGCGTAACAAATTTCTTTGTTCTCTTTAATTTATATGTTCTGAAACCATACCTTCATATGCCAACCGCCACGCCCATAGCTATTTCAAAATTACAATGCGTAGGGTTTTCAAAATTACTGGAGTTAATGAGAGGAACCATCCAGTGGGGTGTAGACGTAGGGAATGCTTCTATTATGTGGGTTGTAAAACTAAATCCAATTGTTTCCTGTGTCCTGTCCTTTCTATTTTGCGGAAATTTTTATGCTCGAGAAGTCGTGGGATGACCACTACTACCGACCGCTCTAATCGTAACTTCAACTCCTATAATATCATCGGGCAGATCTACCTAACGACATTCCTCCTCTGCAGACAGAAAATCGATCTTCCATGTGCTCTCAAACAAATCGACGAACATGACTTGATATTCCGGTGAGTGGATGGTTCTCGCTCAATTTCCTCACAAGGATTGATCCAATGGTTAACATGAATCCCATAACCAAATCAACGATCTACCAACTCACTTTATCCTTCCACCGCTTAATTCGATGGTTGTGACTTGATCAAAGCGTTGGAATATGGACAACCACTATTTACTTTAGGACTTCTGAGGTTCGGAGGTCTGGGTAATTGCTATTCCAATTTCCACCAAAGTTATTCAGTATCAAGTAGGAAATATGGGGGAGCTTATGTCATGTTATGATCTAATGGTCACGATTCATCCTAGAGGATATTAGATCAACGATCAACATTACACGGCCGACGCCGTAGTTTCCCTAGTTTCCGTTATCAGGAACTCTCCTGAGTGATCGCACTTGTTGATCACATCGGCCGGATTTAGCATTATCGAAAGTATTACTAACGCGGTCACTTTCAGGATTTGCGATCTACATAACCCAAAGTGCCAATCGGACCCAGACACTTATCACCATATGATTACCATCGCATTCCTCGATGATGTGGTTTGTTAACGGATTGGACGTGGAATATATCCTCCTCGTGGATCTAACGACTATGATTAGTTTTAGATCAATGGTATAGATTAATTTCGCCTCGTGGACTTTAGTTGTCCATTCCACTCTCTACCTCCAAGTGAGATCAATAAACTCTCACGAAGAACTTGACTTCATCTAACCATATTTGAATAAAATCCTAACATGATCCAATGGTTGCCGGGATTTCAAATATTTTGGGATCTCGTGAATTCTTGATCAACAACTATGATCAGTTCTAGACCAATGGTATAGATTCATTTCACCGACCTTTATGCTATCCATTCTACCTCAATTCTTCCATGAGCTCTCAATGTTCCCCGAAGCAATCCTTTATCCTTATTTGACGCGAACAACCCAACACCCATCCAACAATTAACCTGCTCTACTGCTTTGGGATCCCGTGAATCTTGGATCCAACCAATGTGACTTCCAGACCCAACGGTCCAGACTCCATTCCCAAAGATCCTGAGACCCTGGCCATGCTGCTCCCACCTCACCTTTCCAAGTGAGATTTCGATTAAACTTGACTTTATCTAACGGTCGAGAATAAGCATCAGTATATCAACTATCATGGATGATTTCAGAACCAAACTTGTAATGCACCCAACCTCTGCATCCCTGGTTCCCAATCGCCTTACCAGATCCCATGGCCGACTTAATCAAATGATCCAAGGTCCTCCTCCTGTAATCCACATCCCACGGGTCCAAGCCTGTCCCAGCAACCATCGACGACTCCTGACTCTCTTGGTAGCCCACCTGCAGACTTCAATCCCCACCTGTCACAACGCAACCTTCCCAAGACATTCCTTGTAGACCGCATGTTATTTTACAACAAACCATCACTGTAATGACTCCTGACTTTGGTTTTGCACCGATTCCAACCCAGACTGATTTCATCCCGAGCAACTGATTCACCTAAGTGCCTCCACTGCACTGGACATCGTGAAACTAACACCGTCTCTCCTGAGACTCTAGGCAGATCCCTCCCATGCCATTCTACAAAAACTAACACAACATCAATGAAAACAGTCCAACAACAAGCTGACCCATGGCCTGGAAAACCCAAACCAAACACGAAAGGGAACTTCAGATAACTAAGCATCCTAGCAACCACAAACCCAAACGCAGGAATGTAACAAACACACAGTTCAATAAACACTAGAGCCTGACAGAACAAGTTAACAATCATCTCAGAAATCATAAACCTGTAGTCTCACAACGTGTCCAGACCACAAGTCCAAGTCCAAATCCCAAACAAAGGACCAAACAAAGGAAACAAGCTAAAGACTTGGAGACAAAACAAACCCAGGAAAATAGCTGAACAAAACTCAGAAACTGCACATGAATGAACACACCATGTATGACTTTAAAACAGAAAGAAAACATGAGAGAAACGAGCGCACACATGAACAACATCCTGAGTCAAAATATCACTAAGTCCAACTAAAAGAAGACTCCTAATCAACCTCTAACTAAGATCTAGTTAACACCCACTAAAACGAGAATTTGAGAACTATGGACAATCCAAGAACACATTGGGGAATGTGAAGGGAAAATGACTTTTTAATTAAAAAATAAAAAGGAATTACATGTGCAACATTCTCTTAGAGAGTGTGACATATGTGTTACTTCACTATTAATTTAATTATTAAAATGAATTATTGTGCATGTGGACAAGTGTCAAAATTTTTTTACCTATAAAATAAATGGTGAGGAAAAGATATTCCACTCTCTCCTTAGCAATCATATTATGCAACTGATTTTTTTACCATGTTTTACTGTGAGAGTTGGGATACCAAGACTGTAAAAAGAGTGGAATCTCTTCCTTATGAAAAGCAAGACTGAGCCATTGTTTTCCTGGTTCTTGAGGTGTGGCCCCTAAGGCCTCAAGGGGATGGCAAAGAAGAGTACCCCAAGAGCTGGCTAGAGGTAATGCTGTGTTTCAATGATTAAGCAAGTGAAGAGAGGATCTCTACATGCTCCATCTAAGTTCAACACACCTCAATTTCTTTGGATTATGTTATTCTAATTTTCAGTTGTTCTTTATTATAATATAATTGTAATGATCAATGCAATTTAGGAACGCTAGAGGAGGGAGCTAACTAGTTGATGTGGATATATAAGAATATGAATCAAATTGTTTCAAGTTGCATTTTTATTTGATTAAATTTGATTGCATATAAACAAGTGAGTACATATTGCTTTGTTTAAATTTATAGATGTTCTTTCTATGTTTAATTTAATGGTTAATTTATAGATGTTCTTTCTATGTTAATTTAATGGATGTTCAATTGAATAATTGTTTTGTATTTTTTTTAAAATAAAATTTTAAAGATCAGATATAAAGAGTTATTTGATTCTATAATGATTGGGGTTTAGTGGTGACTGCTGAGATGTTCTAAAAGAAAGTTTTCATGCTTAGTAATAAAATTGAGGGTGTAACAATTTTAATCTCAACGATTTCCTTCCTAATTTATTTGAACATTTACCCAGTTGTATAATGGTTAGAGTGTAGATGGTTGAAATTTTCTATTTAGCCTGTACATTCTAACTAAGATCCATAATTGAATAATCCTTCAGTTTCAACGAAATTCAAAATGCCCTTAAGGTTTCTATGTACCCAGACTTATGCTTTTGTTGTATTATATGTGGTGTTTGTAATTACTTTTAGGTAAATCAAACTTTGTTGTATATATATTTATACATACATCAAGAGGAAATTTCTATTAACTCGAAGTAGATTAGAACACATTATTATTAATATATTTAAAAATAGGTTGGACCATTTAGGAAACAAAATTATCGATTACATATGGTCAATACTAATAAGGATTGTCCCCACGCCATATTAAATGATATCCTTCAAAGTAATCAAGAAAATTTTAACACTATTTTATTTAGGCATGTGAAATCCACATGCATTATCCCTTTTTACCTTGAAATTTATGCATGCGACCATGGGCTAGAACCAAGCGCTAGCCAAAAGGCGCTTGTAGGGTTTCACCTATTCCTTCCACCTTCATCATGACTCAATCCCATCTAATGATCTCCTCACCCAGAAATGGCCACCCATGACATTTAATACCCACAACCGGCCTCGCAGTCCCTGGCAACAAAACCAATGACCACCACCAATCCGTCGAGTCACCCATCAACCCTGGACATTCACCACCGCCTTGTTCAACCATTCACTGGGATTAACTCCATCTCGAAGTTTCCTGGCCCCAGCCCCACAACACTAACCTGTTCCAAACCACATGTGGACGGGGTTCAAGGACTTGGGGCTCTAATGACCACGCCTCCCACCAATCAAATGACTGTGGTACCTCTGACTCCCCCATAGATCCTGCCCACCCAGCTCCAAAGGACACACCCCTCGAGTCCCCACCCAGAACCTTGGCAACACATCCTTTCCTGAGCTCACACTTGAATGAAGTGAGCCTCCAAAGGCACACCCAGCCTCCTTGAGCCATGGACTTCAAAGGTCTGCTCAGCACTCGGCGCCACTGCAGCATACTTGTACCTGCCTCTCTCCGCGGCTTCTATTATTCAAAAGATCACAGGCATCCACACACCATGAGTGAGCCTCTCTATGCACGTAATTCCTTGATTTCCCAGCTTTGACCTCAAAAGTCCCACCTCACAAGACTCCTTCGTACTGGCAATCGCGGCACACTCTAAATCAGACCCCAAAAGATAAAATTTTAAACTCAAACATAATTACAAACTCATTCTTAAAACTGACAAACATACAGATGCAAAATTACATCATCACAATATCTTTAGTTTCGTAGCACAAACAAGCTTACAAATTTCAAGATTTGGAGAGAGCTTTCTCTCTCTTTTTTCAAAAAATAAATAATATGCTAACTCATAATATCTACTTCCTTGGTTTGTACAATGGAGGGTTGTTACAATAGTGTCTATCTCACTTTCATTTTAGACATAACTTAATTGAGAATTACATAACTCTTAGCTGAAATTTTCCATTTGGGAAATTCGCTATATCTTGTCTCTTGTGAAATGGATGCTTTACTTTTCTATTGGAGGAAAAGGCTACACTCTATCTCATGCTTGTTTCTTAGCAATTGGTTGAAATATATTGATATGTAAGGTTTTCATCTCTATCTCTGGATTAGGTAAGAAATATATGCAATTGTATGTGCTTCTTCTTGATTTAAAGGTTACTTTAATGTCCTTGTAGGGAGTATAAGAGCATACAACCTCCATCAAGGATCTCTCTTATCACAATAGATATATAAAAGGCTATACATGAGCAAGTACGCACACCCCTATAGATTTAATTCTGTTAAGGCCTATTTTACCTATGAGTGTACCACAATCATGGAGGAGTAGTAAACTCTAGCTCATAAACAAGAGACTCCATAACCCACAGGACAAGGCACTATTCTTTGCATTGAGATTGAATATTGCATTGTAAACGTGGGATTTCTTGAGATTGAATTATTCAAGTTAACTTAATTTATATGTTTTAAGCTATATTGTGCCTTAAGGGCGTCTTGATTTGCCATTTGATTTAGATGCTGTAATAAACAATTAGTTACATCCAATAGAGATGCAAAAAAACTTACTCTCTTTCTAATTTCTTTTCTACTCTCTTTTCTACCACTGAAATTCACTTGCAAGGTGTCATAATTGATCTACTTCTTAAAGGAAATTGTTTATGGATTGTTTGTTGATTTTAGTGGCTAGAACCTGTTGTCGGAATTTTTTTTCTGGCCAACCATAAATATGTTATAAAACTCTACTAATAACACTCATTAACAACCCTCAATTGTTATCAAAGTCTTGGTCTAAATATTGGAAGGCCACATGTTGATAAAAAAATTTGATCACCTAGATTTCCTACTCTTCGAATAACAAAAATCAATATCAGGAGAATTATTTTTTGAAAAATTATTAGTTCATAGTGTAAAATTCTTGGGTCTCATCTTCACCACACATTTTTCATATTCAAAACCAAGTTCGTATATGTCTAGAATATCCAGGTTTTGTTCAATCGCCCAAAGAACGCTTTTTTCATGTGCAACACAACTAATTTTATTTGAATATTATGCTCCATTCTCAAACTATTGAAAGTAATCGAAGTCTCATTTTTCTTAGTTCTTTTCTATTCCATTTATTATTATTCCACTCTTTCCATGCTTGTTTTCATTTGGAATTTTCTTTGTTTCTATATCCTATATTTTGTTTCTATCACTCTACCCTCATTTTCCTTAGTTCTATTTATTTTGTGGTGTGCACCACAAATCTCCCACCCAAATTCACCTTACCCCCAACTCCCACATCTCCTTACTCCACTCCACCAACCAAATCAACACCAACACCAACAACACCACCCACACCCTAACCATTTTTCACTTCACCGCCTCATCCCTCACTCCACATCCTCACTCCCTCATGTGAACCTCCTCCAAGAGGACCCACACTCCCCCCCTTACTCCTCATCCCTCACTCCACATATGCATTCCATTCCCCTTATATATCCCACACCTCTGCCCATCTCCCACTTAACCACTTTACCTTAAGTTCCTTCCATTCTTCATTAACTAATCAAATTAATCCATGTGGCAACCACTCATTTCACCCACTACATCAAGGACATACGACTTGCTATTGACTAGTGATGACTGACGATGATTAATACCAAAATTTAATTATTTCATGAATTATCTAAGGGGTCAAATCACTAAGTCTTTATAGCCTCCATGTGTTTTAGACTAAGTCTTAGTTAAAGATTTCAATATAAACACTAAAATTTCAAAATTCCATGCACAATGTGGGATATCATTTAAAGGAAAAATTCGAAATATTAATGAGGTGGAAGAAATTAAGATCAAGGTCTAAGATTAACCCATGAGTTAAATGAACGACCACCGAAAGGGACCTAATTCACGAGCTCATATTGTGAGATCCAGAGTCGGATTTGGGAACCATACCCTGCTGGGAAAGACAATTTGAACGAGGAAGATGATGTAACAAGTTTCAAGAGCTGAAATTGGCCACAATGCTTTTAGAAATTGAAAGAACAATCATATTGATTTTCATGGTTTGATGATAGATTTGCTTAGAACCTCAACTTCCTCTAGGTCATATCTCTTGAGATACAAAACCCAAATTGTGCCTGTGATGAACTCTGTTGGAAATTTGAGATGATGAAGATTCCATATGGAATGTTTCCCATGTTTTAAAGGGAAAATATCTTACTGAAAAAATTAAATCACAATTCACTTTTCTTAAAGGAAGGAAAATTGAAAAGCCTATTAACTAAAACCTTTATTAAAGGAACAAGTGGGGCCCCTACCTTGGAGTAAGCAACGAATTTAAAATGTGACATAAATTCATTAATGACAATACAATAAATAATTAATTAAAAGGTGGGCTACTCCAAAACAAAACGTATGGAAAGTTCTAGAAAGAACCCTAACTACTAACATTACAGCAATTTTAGGCAGTAGAGAATGCACCCATCGTGTTAGGCTGTGTTTTATATAGAAGAGTTTGTAAGAATTTATATCTCTCCAAGATTTGTTGGATTGGCCTCCTAAAACTTGTCTCTCTACATATTATTCTTTTTCCTCATTATTTCATCAAATCTCCATGAATCTCCCATCGAGATCAGGAAGATTTCTAATCGAAAGGCTTCTTTATTTGAAATTTTCAGTCATCTTGTACTATTTCAAGTCTAGAGGAGAAAGATCCCTCCTTGTAAAAAGGAAATTGTTATTTCATTCAATTTATTAATTGTCATTAAGACTTTGTAGAGGTTGTTTCAAATCTCTTGTTTATGATATTATTAACTTGTCATATTGGGATACATACATAAATTTCTTTTGTAGAGAACTACTCGTGGCACTACATTAGTGATTTCTAAGACTTTGAGTTGAAAGTATGTGATTTCAAATTTATTGTATGAAAATACTTGGTTAGAACAAAAATTATCATGTAAAGTTATTTAGTCATTTCTTTCATTCTTGAAAAGTCATAGTAAATTCGAAGTTTAGTTTATCTACGCAGCAGTTAATATTTGTTGAAGGGAGACTCAAAACCTTGTAGACACAAATCTCTGTTTACACATTTTATCTTATATTTTATTTAAATGATATGATGTATGTTTGTATAACTATATATAAGGATTATACATTTGTATATACAAACTTTATTGGAAGATATTTTTGGGTTTGATCTTTAGCATTCACCATTTACATTCATTGTAAAACCATACAAATAATCTTCCAATCTTTCAACCAAAGAGGAAAATTACCTCATAAAATGCGGGGATCTATATCTCGCGGATGTTGCTATTTGTCTTGATTGGACCCAAACAAAATTTCAAGTAATCATGGTCGGGAAACGGTTTTACTTTCAAGACATGAGTACTTACTCAGATCCCATCAGCTAAACCGCACCACGCTCCAAAAGCTCCTGCCAAAGACATCCAAAACATCCTACTGCTTCTGTTCCAGATGCATGACTTATAAAAATATCACCTTAAGAATATTTGAATGACCTCAAGAAGAACCAAGAACTATCAAAGATTCCCAGAGGACGAACTCCAACATCCCATTGAAAACTCCTTAAAATACTCTGACAACCCATTGGAAAGATTCAAGAATCTCAAGAAAATCCTCATTGTGTCTCCACCAAAGAACCTTGTTCATGTCAGGACGACTTTACCTTCTCCACCAATCTCATCAATGGATTTTCAAGACACAACTAAGGGAAGAAATACCCAAAGAAGGATATGGACCGCATTAGGAGCCTTTAACTGGTGGAGAAGGATTTTTCAAATGGAAAATGATTTCATGTGAAATTTTTTCCATATTCTTTGGGAATATTTCGAGGATGCAGAGAACATACTTGTTTATATTCAAAAGCACTTGCAATGTTTTCAATCAATCAAGACAATATTACATGTCGATAATTTTTACAAACCCTGCATTGGGATGCTCTTGAATGGTACTATTCATTGTTTCCTGAGACCATTACTAGTTGGGATGTGGAAGTTAGAAACCTTATTTGTTGAAAAGTTCATCCCAATAATCCACTCATATGCCCTTTCTAATTTTTTCAATGTTGCTGCCCACCCACTGGGTCCCATGGACAAAAGACCATTAAGTGAATGATTTGGAAGAAAATTTTAATCAAAGATTGGAATTTTTCCGAATCGGTAATCCCAATAAAATGAAAATCAAAATTCCAACTTGTAAGAAAAATATTTCAACCTCTCATATACTCCATATGAGGATTCTTCATGCAACAAGTTTGAAATTGAAATTGAGGATCCTACACCAAACACACAAGAAGATTTTAGCCAACATATTCATATGGAATATGTTGTAACAAATGATGAAAAGTCACAAGAGCATTGGAAACAAGAGCAAGTGGTGGAAGAAACTAATCTTGAGAACAACGATGGGCAAGATTGTCATTACATACAAGAAGAATTATTTCAAGACATAATTGATGAATCAAAAATCTTGGATTTGGTCAGTGATAAGGAGAAAGATGAAAGTATTATCATATTGGAAATTCCTCATCCAATCAAATACAATAATATTTTTTGAGCAACCAAGAATTGATTATATTGAAACATGATTTCAAAGAATTTTTGGTCAAGCAATGCCATTAGATTCTCAACACATCTAGTTCAATTTTTCTCCAACACACACCGATACTTCCCCTGACTCATTAGTATAAGCCCCAATATGTTTCACAGTTATGGAGTTCATTCCACAAATCAATTGGATTCTTGAATGGATCCATTGAAATCCTACTTAATCTAAAATATCCCTTTCCTCTGGGTAGTATAGGGTAGGTAGACTGTTTGTGCCAATTTTTTTCTTCAATCAAATTTTTGCACAATAAAGAAGTTGCTAAGTGGAAGCATGTTTGAAGATGACTCAATGAACTAATGGAGGAGGAATTACAAAAAAATATTTTGGAGATTACTCCATAGCCCAATGGACAAGACAACTAGATTCTTGATTCTCAAATAATTCATAGGGGTCATCATCCCATAAGTTGAGCCAGACGTTGATAAAAAAAATTTGATCACCTAGATTTCCGCTTTTAATAAATACTTTTTTTATATATTAGAAGAATAAAATTTTGAAATACATATGTTCATTGTGTATCCTCCCTAGTCTCTACTTTCACACATTTTTCTTTCAGATTCAAAATTCGAGTTTGTTGCTCAAGATATCCAAGTTTTTTTTCAATCACTTAGAGAGCATTTTTTCATGTGAAACACAACTAATTTTATTTTGAAATAAGATTTTTCAAAATTATGCCCATTCTCAATCAATGCTGAGTACCTAGTCTCCATTTTTATTAATTCTTTTGTTCCATTAATTTCTGCCCCACTCTTCCATACTTAGCCTCTTACTCTAAATTTCTTGTTTTATATTCCCATATTTCTTATTTCTATCACTCACCCTCATTTTCCTTAGTCTCATTTACTTCTTTCGGTGTAGACCTAAACTCCTTTCTCCCCTCACCTCCACACACCTTACTCTACTCCAAATTCTCTTTACTCCATTCTTCCATTAATCTTATCTCTACTACCCACCAATTCCCAACCATTTTTACCTCCCCACCCCTTCTCACAGACCCACACCTCCACTCCCCTCATCCTTCTCAACCAATAATCCACATTCCCCATGTCCCCTTCTCACTCCTTCCTTCCACACACTATCGCTCCACCTTACTCCCACCACTTTTACCTTTAATTTTCTCCATTATTCAATAACCAATCAAATTAATCCATGTGGCAACTTTATCTACCCACTAACATAATGACACATGGCACCCTATCCATCAAACCATATTATGACACATGGAAACCACCACAAAGGTGACATGTGGCATGCCATCTAATCGCGACATGGTCCGATTGGGAATTTGACCCACAATGACTAGGCGTTGAGTTTTTGTTGACTGGGCGCTTACTGAGAGATGACTGAATGGTGATTGGGCTACCAAAATTTTAATTATTTCATGAATTATCTAAGGAGTTGAATCACTAAGTCTTTATAGCCTCCATGTGTTTCACACTAAGTCTTAGTTAAAGATTTCAATATAAGCACTAAAATTTCAAAAGCTACCATGCATGTGGGATATCATTTAAAGGAAAAATTTGAAATCTTAATGGGGTGGAAGAAATTAAGATCAAGGTCTAAGATTAACCCACGAGTTAGATGAACGACTAATGAGCAACGAACTTCTGGAGGTCATAACACAAGATCTGAGTGTCAGTTTTGGAAAAAATATACCTCGATGTAAAGGTAATTCAATGAGGAAGGATGAGATGAAATAGGGTTTCAAGAGTTGGAACGTTGGAACGTATTTTGAAGATTTTATCTGAATGTTTCCTATTTTGGTAAAAGGAAAATACTCCACCTTACTAATAAAATTAAATTACAATCCGCTTTTATTAAAGGCAGGCAAATTGAAAATTTGAAAATAAAGTTTGTTAAATAAACTTTATTAAATGAATAAGTGGGCCCTAATTGGAGGCACATATTTCAATTACATAAATTCATTAATAAAAATCCAATCAAGCATTAATTAAATGTGGTTTACTCCAAAAATGAATGGTGGAAAGTTCTAGAAAGACAAACCCTAACTACTTCAAGAACATTGAAAGCAGATTTTGAAAGGGAAAGAGAAGGCACCATCAAGTATTGGCAGTCAAAAGTTTCTACAATGGTGAAGATTCCACATGAAGCAAAGTTTTATCTCTTCGATATTCGTTGGACTAGCATGCTAAAGGTTGTTTCTCTACATCTTCTTCTTTTCTGTTTCTTTCCATCAAATCTTCCCTCAATGTACTGAGATTAGGAAGATTTGGGTCTGAACAGTTCTTTCTTTGACATATTCAGTCATCTTGTAATATTTTAGGTCCAGAGGAGCAATATCCCTCGTAAAAATGAAATTTATAATTCATTCAATTTATTAGTTGTCATTGAGACTTTGTAGAGGTTGTTTCAACTCTCTTGTTTATGATATTATTAAACCTTTCATATTTGGGATATTCTTATAAATTTCTTTTGCAGAGAACTACTTGGAGAACTACATTATTCATTTCTCTGACTTGAGTTGAAAGCATGTGATTTCAAATTATTGCCTATCAAAATAATTTTTGGGTTGTAATGAAATGATCATTTAAAGTTCTTTGAAGGCATTTTCATTTCTTCATCTTGCAAAATTCATAGCGGATTCCAAGTTCAATTTATCTTATCGGAAAGAAAGAATATTTGTTTAAGGGAGACTCAAAACCTTATAGACACAAATCTTTGTTTACACATTTCATCTTATCTTTTCTTTAAATGATCTGATGTATATTTGTATAATTTTATATAAGGGTTTTACATTTGTATATATAATATTTCTTGGAAGATCTCTCGGGGTTTGCTCTTTAGCATTCACCCTTTACATTCATTGAAAAACCATACAAAGAATCTTTCAATGTTTCATCCAAATAAGATTACCACCTTTATAAAAATGAAGGGGGATTCATATCCTCGTGATGCTATCGTTTGGGTCTTGACCAATCTAAACATCAACAATATACTAATTGCTAGCTTAATTTTCCAACATCATACACTTGATTTTGATGGTTTAATTTGCAGTTGTCATAGTCTATTTACTGCTGATATATATTTCCATACTATTTTTAGGCAACAAGGTTTCTTCCTGATTCCCCACTATTTTTGAGGCTTGTTTCATCATATATTGTCTTGTTTGGGTAGGTCTAACATTGTTTTGTAGGTACACAACCTTGGAAACCATTTACCAACTCGTAAGATTCTTTCCCCAAGTCTCATTCTCATACTTGACCTTGACCTCTAGGGGTACTCTTCAAGCTCCTTGCTTCTGCCATTGCAATCCCCCTAGGGTCACACATGAATCCTCCCTTGTGTTGGACTTGTCCTTCACTAAAACGAGGGGGACATATATTAAGGTGACAATGATAGGTGTTCCTAGTTGTGTCTCACATTTGTGGCCTAGGTTAGGCTTTTCCCAAAGATAACAATTCCAAAAGGAAATAAACTCCTTCCGTGTTAATTTTTGATGCAACATCATACCTAGAACATAAGAGTTCATAATTTTATTTGTAGTGAATAGATAGCACACAACACAATTAATAGACTAAAAATCCAAATGAAGCATTACATGATACAGATATATAGGACGAGCTCTAAAGAATCTGGTAGTAGCAATAACGGATATGAATATCCATGGACCACATATAGATGACGGCTGGTAGCCACAACTAGTTTTATACAAAAATATTTTCATTATTATATGCCTTTGACATAATAATCAACAAAATAATTTATCTTTCCATCCAAATAGTTTGAAGGCTTATGAGTTATGTTGTGTTTCCAACATTGTGGAAGACAAACAAAGAAAGCCATCTTGGATTATTTATTCCACTACCATAGACTAACCATTTAAATGGTACTTCCTAGACTTGAACTGGAGACCTTTAGTGTTTTAGAATGATGGGATACTTACCAACTACAACAATACATTATTTTTCACTTTTTCCAATACTATTTTATTATCATGTCTGCACAATTATAAACAACTAAAAATTGATTGTAAACACTTATGGAACTATCGTTTCCACCCTTCACTTTGTTCCTTCTCTTGGGTTAAAAGTCAAAGACGAACTAT
>SNQJ01S0207914.1:0-16225 GCA_010110895.2 Picea sitchensis
TCAAACAATTAGTATCAGAGCAGGTTCTTCATGAAGCAGTCTAACCATTGGAAGGAGATCATGGAATACACTAAGAATGGAGTACCAGTGTTTGATGTTCATAGTGGTTTAGTGTATGAGATATGGAGAAGAAGGATAAAAACATTTCTATAAGCAAATGGATATGATATTTGGTATTTAGTTGTTACAGGATGCAATTCTATAAATAAACCTAAGACTGCAACCAAAAAGGAATTGAAGAAGAAAAACAAAATAGCAATGGATTTCATCATGGAAGGATTACATAATTCAGTAAAGGACACAGTGGGAAAATGTTCATTAGCTAAAGAACTCTAGGATAAGCTACATAATGTATATTCTTCTCCCATCACAAATTCATAAATTGATAAAGAAAATGCAGGTACATAACAAGAGGTAAGATGCTCATCATGTCAGAAATATTCAGAAGAAGAAGAGTTCGAGGTCAATAGAAGTGTGTATTTTTTATTTAATTGTGAAGAAGAAGGACATCGTGAAATCAAATGTCCTTATTTTAAGATTGAAAGTGATGAGATAGAAAATCCCAATGAAATAGAAGAAAATCATGATTTTTAAAAGGAAAAGAATCATGAAGTAGAATTCAGTCAACGACAAAGAGAACTTGAAGATGAAATAATCTCATTGAAGATCCAACGTGAAGAAGAAAAGAGAATAGAAGAAGTCATGAAGATTCAAAGGATGAAGAGAGAAGAAGAGGTTGAGAATATTAAAGAATAATTTGACACATTGAAAGTTAAAATCTCCAAGCTCAGTCGGAACGTTGAAGAGAGAGAAACATCCACATCATCCATAGAGAAAGGTTAAGAGAAGCCCTCCAGGTTGCTAGAAAAGAAGAATGAAGAAAATAGTAAGAATTATGTAGAAGTACTCTGAAAGGAATGAATCATGGTCAACAAGGATCAAAGAAGAATGAGTATAATAGAGATACATATTCAACAAGACCAACCACATTCAGGCAGTAAAGAAGCTTCAACCATAATGAAGGGATCCACATAGGAGAATATCATGACCAATCAAGGCAGGAATTTAGAAGGACTACACCACAAAGAAGATCATTCACTCTGAGGTATGTAAATTCATTTTATGTTAATTGTTTTTATTGTACTAACTTTGGACATAAGGTTGCAGATTGCAGGGCTTATGGAAGAAATATTCAAGCAAGAAATGATTATGTGGCCCCACATAACATTGAATGTTACAAATGCCATAACTATGGACACATAGCTTATGATTGTAGAAGAATGATCAATATTTCCATGAGAGAGAACATTGATATCATATATAATAAATTATGGAAAAGAAACAAGAAGAACATGTGAATAAGACCAGGTCCCATATATCACAGGATTAGAAATGGTATGAGATGAAGAAAAATATATAGGGAAAAATGAAATTGTCAAATACATGAAGGTTTGAAGAAGAAATGAAAAACTAAAAGAACAAGTGAATAAATAACAAGTCCTAGAGATCACATTATTTGCAATAGTGCGAGAAAGAAAAGAAGAGCGTGTGAATAAGGAATAGGTTCAAGAGATTATACTTTCAGGAATTGTAGTGTGAGATCAATCCACAGGAAGAAAGGAATAATTCAAAGTTCATAGAGATGATGCATCTACAAACAAAGAGGAAGACTACTCCGCATTAGAGTGGGTGTTTTTATGATCCATCCATATTGGAGAATTTCAGTA
Organism: Picea sitchensis; assembly: GCA_010110895.2. Taxonomy (NCBI): domain Eukaryota; kingdom Viridiplantae; phylum Streptophyta; class Pinopsida; order Pinales; family Pinaceae; genus Picea; species Picea sitchensis. Next base: position 1,728 of record SNQJ01S0207914.1, read on the forward strand.
AATATGTATGTTGAATTTCATGATTTTCCTTGATTTCTGACTGTTTAGATTTCGACGCCATCACTTCAATAGGTACCTGCAATTTGAAACAAAAAATGTTTGTGGGTAATGGCTATGGCTGGGTGACTGACTGCTACGGTGAGGAAACAAAGCTTATGGTGTGAGGGAAGTGTGAGCAGTGCGAAAATGGAAGAGGAATGGGATTAGATTTGGGAGAATGGGTATCTTTTGAGTGCAAGGGACAGGTCAAGAAGCTAACGGATATGTTAGCCTGTATTAATTTGCCAACAGATATCTGTAAATGAGGGGATGGGCCAGTGACGGGTTAAGGTGTGTGAGGGTGACGTGGATGGTAATGAGTGGGGGAAATATGACATGTGGCAGGTGAATGGCAAACGAGGTATGCTGATAGGGTATGGGATATGACCAATGATGAGTGGTAGTGGGGTGTGACATCATGAGACAGTGAGGAAGTGGAGTGTGATGTCATAAGGCGGTGGTGGTAAAACAAAACTGGTATGGTGGTATATTAGAGGGGGGTAGGTAGTAAATGGTTTGGAGTGAGGGGGGTCCAACATCACAGCTTTGCGCCATATTAGGATGGGGTCCACCTGGGAATACCACCATATCATACCCCCCCCCACCATTAAAGATAGAATGGTCATGGGGGGTCCAGAATTTCTTTTAAGCTGTCGATCTAAGCACCAATAGATTATCGGACCCCCTCCCCTTCCATTAAGGATAGAATGGTTGGGGGTTCCAGAATCTCTTGTCGACCATAGATCTATGCACCGTGAGATCGACCGTAGATCTATGTGCACTTTTTAATTTCCGGGCGCGAATCAAAATGCACATCCAAAACTTAGGATAGTTATTTTTTGTGGGTTTTTGCTCTGCCACCCTTGCATTTTGTCACCATCGGGTTAGGAAACACACTTCAAACATCAACATCATGAATTTCCATCGAACATCATGCATGTTTTATTGAAGGGAAAACTGGGTAGCCTATGTTCTATCCTACCTACCTACACAATTAGCCTAGATTAGACTGTTGGACTAACATTTTATTCTATCCTGGGGCTATTTGATCAAGTTTGAATAGTTTGATCAAATTTATTCACTAACTAACCTATCTACTTGGCCAAGATTAAACAGTTTAGCCAAGTCTTATTCACTAAGCCTATCAACATAAATTCAAAAGACCTGACTATGATTAAACTGTATGGACCAAGTCATTATTATTGCATGGGGATTTTATCCATTTTCTTTTATGCCCTCTTTTGTTCTTTTTCTTTTCTTTCTTTCTTTTTCTTTCTTTTCTTTTCTTTTCTTTTCTTTTCTTTTTTCTTTCTTTTTCTTTCTTTTCTTTTTGAAAATAATTTTCAAAAATAAAATATTGTTTCCAACCAAACTACATCAAGAGTAAAAAATTTCCATTCACCAGTTGATCCTATGAAATATAAGGTTATAACAGTGGCTCCACCTGGGGATGGTGCTCTCCTTGCAAGGTGCCAAGAACTTGTTTCCTTATGCCTGTAAAAATTTTCTCCATTGCTTATTCTGCTATTTGATTTGTTTTTTATTTTGAGAATTTTTTGGTTGCACTGGTCAGTGGATTAGGGCCTTCTCTGCAGGCTTCAACCATCTGATCAATATCACCCACACACAACCTGAATGTAAAAACGAAAATGGTATGTACAGTGGAAAAAACGATTTGTGATATCTTTATTGGGGTGGAAAATAATGTGTCAGCATCCTGTCGTTCACAGGTCCACCTAGCAGGTCTGTTCCATCACTGTTTTTGAGAAAAAATGTGTTATTTCCTCTGAATGCCTGAATGGTGTAAGGTCCTTTCCATAAGCTATCAAATTTTCCATGCTTACCCTTATCATGATTTCTAGAATCCCATTTCAAAATCAAGTTGCCTAACTCAAAATCATCTTCCTTAGTCCTTTTGTCAAAAATATTTTTTATGTTCTCCTGGATGACCTGAGTCTTGTTGTATACCTCTTCTCTGGACTGCATTAAATGAATCATTTGATTTATTATCCTTTGAACATCATTTGGCTCTACTTACGCTTCCTGCAATAATTTCATGACGGGGACTCCTAAGGAAAGGGGGAAAATTGGTTCAGTACCATACATCAATTGGTATGGAGACATGTTGATTGATCTTTTGGTGCTTAGTCAGTCATCCCAGAGCGCGAAAACCAACTTATTATGCCATGATTTCTTATTTTCTTGCAGTTTTTGTCCTGAGAATGTTAACCAGACTTTTGTTTGAGGACTTGGCCAGCCCATTTCCTTGAGGATAATAAGTTGTTGAGTGTCCTGGAATAATGCGGTATTGGCTGCAAAAATCTATGAGTTTTTTGGAACTGAAAGTCGTTGCATTGTTAGCTATAATTTTTCCGGGGCATCCAAAACAAGACAAGATATTAGTTTCTATCTTGATGATAACAGAGTCAGTAGCTTGACTTCATGGCACAACCTCGATCCACTTTGTGAGGTAGTCTGTCACTGTGAGGATCCACTTGTGTTGGCCTGAGGAAGATGGATGTATTTCTCCAATCAAGTCTAAACCCCATTGTTGGAAAGGGGCTTCAACTAAGATGGGTTTCATGGGGAGAGGCAACAACTTCCTTTTACCTTCGAAAACCTGGTATTTATGACAAGAAGTAACTTTTTGATGAACATCATCAAACAATGTAGGCCAGTAGAAACCAGCTCTCAGAATCTTGTTAGTTGTGGTCTTCCAGCTCAGATGCCCACCACAGTCCCCTGCATGGAAATCTTGCAGAACTCTGTCAGCTTTGTCTTTTAACAGGAAATTAAGCAAGATACTGCTAGGATCTTTCCAATAAAGATTACCTTCTAAAATAAAAAATTTCAATGCTTTCAGTTTAATCAACCTGGCTTTGGTCTTAGTCAAACCAGGAGGAGCTTGTAAATTATGAAGTACAAAAATGAGGTCTGCATACCAAGGGGAGTTTGAGAATACCTCTTTTACATTTGGAGTCGCCTGCTCTTCCTGCTCGTCAACTGCATCCAAAAACTTAATATCTAGTGCATGAAAAATTGATTCAGCCATTAGTTATGCTAGACCCTGTCCTTTGATCAGTTTAGTAGGTTTTATTTCAATGTCATACTCTAGAATAACTGCAATCCACTTTCCCCTCCTACCATCTGGATTATCCTGAGTCAGGATATCCTTCACTACTTTGTTTGGAACATAAGTAATTGTGTGAGAATGAAAAATATAGACTCTAAAATCCTTTATGGCTTTAACCAGGGCAAAAGCTTGTTTCTCCATTATGGTGTAGTTCAGAGCAGCATCTCTCAAAGATTTGCTAAAAAATGCTATGGGTTGTTTGCACCCTTCGTTATTTTTATGCAATAGTACTGCTGCGATGGTGTGTTCAGAAGCGAAGGAGAAAAGCTAAAAGTCTTTGGTGTAGTCTGGAATGATCAAAACTGCATCTCACGTGAGTGTGTACTTCACCTACTCAAATGTCTGTTTGGACTCGGTGTTCCATCTTATCTTGGTGCCTTTTTTCAACATATTTGTGATGTTCCTAAGAAGTTTGGCTAAGTTGGGTATGAACCTTCTCAGGAAGTTTATTTTTCCAATGAATGATTGTAGCTCTTTGATGTTTCTAGGGTGTTCCACTTTCTGGATGGCTTATATTCTGCTAGGATCTTTTTTAATTCTGTCTTTCGATTATGTGTCCCAACAATTTGCCTTCCTCTAAACCGAAAAGGTTATTTTTGGGATTCATTGAAATCTCAAATTTTATGCACTTCTCAAACACTCGTCTGAGATGTTGTAAATGTTCCTCGTTAGATTTGGAGTAGACAGTCACATCATCCAGATATATGACTATAAATCTCCCAACTCGTCCAAAAAAGAAATATCCATTGCTCTTTGGAAAGTGACACCAGCGTTCATTAGACCAAAGGGAATTTTCACATACATGAAAGTTCCCCATGGTGTAGTGAATGTTGTTTTCTCTTGATCTTTTGGGTGGACAAGGACTTGGTTGTAGCCCGAGAAACTGTCTAGTAAGGAGATCCTACTGGCCCCAACTACCTTTTGTAAAATGTGATCCATTTTGGGCAAAGGATAATTGTCTTTGAGGGAGACTTTGTTCAGATTTCTGAAATCTATGCAAAGTTTTGATCTCACCAGTTTTCTTCCTGGTAGGAACTAGGTTAGAAACCCATTTAGAAAATCTCAAAGGGACTATAATTTTTGCATCATACATCTTTTTGATTTCTTTCTCTATCAGGGGAAGAAACTTGGGATTTATTCTCCTAAGTTTCTGCCTGAAAGGTTTGTGTTATTCTTTTATCGGGATTTGATGTTGTATGATGCTTGTGTCATAAGATTTGTCCTCATAACCCCAAGAGAACACATATACATAGTCCTTAAACAGTTCAATGTATTTGTGTTTTTGCTTGAGGGGTATGGATTTGGAAAGTTTTATCATCTTGGGTTTTTCTTCTGTTCCTATTTTGCACTCTTCGACCTCTTTACCACTAGCTTCAATTTTTGGTTTTTTGGCTACATCGTTAAAATCAAACAAGTCTTCTAGCGGAACTAAACCTCTAGGTAACACATTATTTTTCAACTGTAGAATACCAGAATCTATCTCATTTTCATTCAATTCATCTGCATCTACTTTATTTTCATTCAATTCTTCGGAATCTACTTTATTTACACTACCAGTTTCAGAAACAGATTTATTTACATCATCATCATCATTCTCTAGATCTATATTTGTACATTCAAACTCATTCTTACACTGTAGGAAGTATTCAACTTGGTCGTCATTCCCGAATACCTGCCAATATCTAATGTTGTCTGGAAGGGTTGGCCTACACTTTACTTCCACTGTGTATTTGTGAGTGGGACGGAAGGGTATTTTGTAGGTAGTTGCTAACGTAGCCAACCCGTCTGCTAATATGTTTTGTCCCCTGGGCATTACCTGCAAATCGATTTCAATAAAACATTGAAGAGCATCCAAAGCAACATTTCTATAAGCTCTAAGTTTGGAATGTTTAGCTGCATACTCACATTTAATATGCTTAATAATCAATTCAGAATCACCCCTTACCATGATATGTTTGGCACCAACCTTCTTTAGTAGTTTTAGGCCAAGCATCAAAGCTTTGTAATCAGCTATGTTGTTAGTGCATTCGAAATTTAGTTTGTAAGAGTGGCTCTCTGAATACCTCGAACTATGATTATGGAACCAAACTCCAGCTCCAGCTCCTTATTTACTCATGGCCCCATCAAAATCCATGCTCCAAAAGTCTGCTGGCAGTTCTTCGTTTTCCTCATCTTCAATATTTCTTACCTCAATAATTGCTTTATCTTCTTTAGAATCAGGCGCATCATCTTCCAACTGAGCGATTTGTTCTTCCAAGTCACCATCATTGTACAAAATAAAATAGTCCATATCAGAGTGTGCAGAGTATAGAGGGTAATTGTATGGCTTTTCTTGACTGCTGACCATATAATTCATTAAGGTTTCTCTATATAACCTTCTCTATTGTCCAAATACCGGGATGGTGGCATAAGACATGTCTAGCTACAAAGTTCCTTTCAGCTTAGCTCCCAGAATCTTGACAGTAACATACCGTATTTTGGGGGAATGTATGTAACTACGATATACTCACCATACTCTTTGTTGGGATTTGAGCTACGGTGATGCATAAGTCCTTAATTAGCCCTATACATTTGACCTTGCTAGAATCAAAAGAGTGTAAATCTTTGTACGGTCTGGTGACCTCATGTCCCAACTTTTCCATCACATCTTTGGGCATCAGATTGTGAGAGGCACCCGAGTCCAGCATAACATTGTGTAAGATCAAGTCGTGGATGTTTAGGCTGATGTAGAAAGGGGCAACGACACCTTTATCAGTTTTACCATCAACTTCAGGGCCAAAAAGGAGCTCAGGTTGATCATCTGCAAGATTTACTGTGTCCGATTGATTTTCTGACCCGACATTCAAGGATTTCGTACCTATCTTTGGATCAATTCTCAAAGATTTAATTACCTGTGACCTATAAGCATTCTCGCTCATCATCTCATACAGGGGAATGGGAATCTTAAATTTAGCTAATTCCCCCTTAAGGCTGAAAGTAGTGGAATCTTTTCTTGATCTCTGCACTTCTAGTCTATCCATCAAAGTCCTATGGGTAGAAACACTTGGTTAACTAGTTGACGAAACCTCAGTCAGATTTGATCTTTGTAAAATTTCAGGATTTCTTTTTGCAGGAGGTTCGGTATTATTTCTCTCATGGACTTTATTTGGTGAAATTTATGAGGTTTTCTTGATCTCGACTGTCTTCTTCATTTCGGTGGCCTTCTTTGTTTCATCACCCTTCTTTGGAGGGTTGGCATTTGCCTTCTTGCTTCTCAAGTTATACTGCCTGTGTACTTCCATTCTAGAATTTTCAAAGGCTTGTTGTTCTGTCTCCTCTGCTTCCTCGTTTACCTCTATTTGTGAAAGGAGGAAGAGCTCGTGCTCTTCTTGAGTAAGAAAAATGGATTCATCATCGTGAACGCCCATGAGGTTTATATGAGTATCATCCAATTCTTCAATTATCTCCTCACCTTCATCAACATAATTTTCCTGGAGGGGTGGTCTAATCTGTTGATCAGGCCCCCTCTGTTCTCTTTGATCCCTTGGATCTCTCTGCCTGATATGGGGAGGATTTCTTCTGAAGTTCAGATTATGAATCTGAGGAGCAGCTTGGTTTTCCCTGGGTGGATTTCTGCCAGTTGTAGTAAGCCTCTCCATCATTCTATCCATAACTCTGGCTAGAGAATCTAGTTTGGTGTCTGAAGAGGAAGTGGAAGGCTCTTCCTTAATCGTGACCCTCCTTTCTATTCTTTGTCTGGATCTTCTAGTTAAAATATTTGCTTCCACACTAACGACACTTTTATGCATGTCTTCCAGAGTAGTAAAGTTTCTTTCCCTTAGCTGATAAGACATGTCAGCGTCAAATCCATTGGGGAATTTTATTAACCAAACCTTGAGGTGGTTTGATATCAGCTGGAATTGCATTGTATAGATTGTTGAAACGAGTGCAGTAATCTTGCACTGTCTCTCCTTGGTTCCTTCTGATATTCTCATATTCTGACAAGATCTAAAGAGGATTTTTCTTTACCTCCCACTTGTCAAGGAAACTTCGATGAAAAGAAGCAATGTCAGTTATGGAAGCAACACGTAAGGTTTTGAACCACTTTTTGACTTCTCTAGTCAGACTCTCTGAAAATAATCTCATCTACACATCAGCTTCATCTACTTCTTGCAAATCAAAATAATCGTTCATTTTTTCAACAAGTTGTTGTGCATTTAGAGGACCAATACTATCAAATTTAGGGAGTCTGGTTTGATAATCCTAAGGCATGGCATGTAAAGGAGCAACCAACACCAATGGATCATATCTTGCTGCCATGATTGGTGGAGGAGGCTGAACAAAAACCTGTGTGATTGGAGGAGAGGTGACTGAAGCTGTGGAATATGAAGGGTTGGGAGGAGCTAAATGAACCAGTTTAGGTTTAACAAAAACTGCAGAAATAGTCAAGGTGGAGAGTTCGACTGACTGCTGAAAGTGATCTTTGTCTAAGGCTTGATCAAGATTCGCAACTAGATCTTCTAGATTGTCAAATTCTTGAAGAAATAATTGATCAACGTCAGCTCTAGGAGAAAGTATTTTAGGGGTCCTGGGTTGTAGGATGGTTTGATCTAAAACTGTTTCACTTACAAAGCTATCAGATTTTTTTTCTAAAAAGGCTTTGTTCGAAAGATATGTAAAAATCGAGATCCTAAAGGGCAACCAGCTTCTCAGGGAGAGAAGGGGACCTAAGAAGAGGACTGTGATTCCCAGAACCCTCTGCGATGTTTTTCTTTCTGAGTAATTTTTCGGGATTGTCTATTGATGTTGCAAGTTCTGGATTTGGATGAGATCTAGTGAAAACTCTTTTGGGAGCCAGACTTTCAATTTTTATTTTATTTCAAGAAATTTTTAAACTATATATATACAAACTTTAATCAACCTCTGAACATTATCTCCTTATGAATTTAGATCTTGTGAATAGTTCATAAATAAAGTCTTCTTTGTCTAGGGAAAAGAAATCGTGGGATGGAAAGTTTGTTCAGCTCCCCAGTATGGTCGCCACTATGTTAACGCTCTATAAATTCCCAGAGGTTGTCGTGTTGTAGAAGAAATTTACTAGAGGTAACTTTATCCAACCACTTCAAAAATAGGATCTATCCCTTCTAGTTTCAGAGAGGGATTTCTTTGTAAGATTTAACTTTGTTCTAGGTTTTGGATATTATGCTAGTTAAATTAATGAGACTATGTTGTTTGTTTTATAAAAATGGTTGAAATATCACTTACGCATCCATTGGGCTATGGGATCTGTTTTATAAAGTTTGACATCAACAAACAGATTTTATAAGGTGTTTTCACAGGGCAGGATAATGCAACTGTTAGATCCTTTAGAATTAAAATGATGGATAGCAGAAAAGATGAGATAATCAATTATAACCAAGAAGCATTTAAGAATTTCTTAACATAACATCAGAAGATAAACATTTAGATCTTTAAAAGCCATAAACAGAGTATACAAAGATAAATTATGCAACTTCAAGTTCTTTTAAACGATCACATGCAAAAAACATAAATGATTACGAAGATAGAAAAACCATTCAACTAAGAGGAGAAAACATCGCCAACAGTTAACACACAACAATCCTGTGAAATGTCCTTTTTATTACTGGTAGATCTCTGATACAAATTACAGTGCTTACAACTTGCTTAGGCGTAAATATCAACCCTCAGTACTTCGAAGTTTGAAGTATTTATAACCAAAATTACAAATGACCCTGTCATTAATGATCAGGACGTGGTGGATTCTAAATCTAACTAACTAGCTAACAAGATACAAAATTGTAGGAACTGGTGATGATCTGTCGAATTTTTCACGTTGATTTTGGGGAAGGTCGATGGTGAGTCATTCACTTGTCTTTGACTGTTCAACACGCTGACTTGTATGTACACCTCATATTTTACTCGATCAAGTCACACAACTCCTCCCATCTCTATTGATTTGGAATGGTGACTTTTAGTAGCCTGCGGTACACTTCATCCATTTCTGTGTATTTTGTGAAAGTTGGCTTGATGATGAAGATATGCTTGATTTCATGCTGGATGCTGAGATCCAACTGCAGAGTCTCTAGGAATGCCTTGCCGGTTATGCTGCCTTGTATTCCTAAAAACTTAGAGTTGTCCTTTACCACCATGGAGATCTTTTTATTGTAGTCAGAGAGTGTCATTATCTTATCATTTAGAAACAGTAAACCTGGAAGGCCTTTCTTCTGTAAAACATCAACCTTGCTGAAGAATTTCTGGACTCCGGCATCCATATTCTGGGATTTCTCCTCCAATTACAACATCAGTCCTCTTTTGGTCAGAACTCTATTGACCTCAAGGATAGTCTCCATCCTATCCTCAATCTTCAGGTCTTCCAGCTCTTCCTTAGTCTTCGAATTAAGAAACCTGATGATTTTGTTTGCCTCTGTGGGCATTTCTCCCAGATCTCCCTTTATCATGTCGATAGCCTGCATGCTCCTCAACACCAGTTCATGTTGTTCAAACATGATTTCCACCATGGGCCAAATTTCATTTATGGATTTGGAGATATCCATCCAAATAGTCTATTTGGCTTCTGCTAGTGTTTTTCCCACAACTGTCTTCTTTTGCATTTGTTATAGCTCCTACTTCAGTTTTTCTGAAGTGTGCCTCTCTGTATTGTAGCTAGCTTGGAAATAAGATTTAAGATCCTGGAAATTCTCTATCTCTTTTTCCATCCTTTTGATTTCCGATTCTTGTAAGGTCATCTCTTCCATTGATCTTTCTAGTTCCACAGATTTTTCTAGAGTTGTTAATGGGGTGATTGATGGAAGTTCTATTGTGGTAGTTGTTGATGTTGTTACTGTGCTAAATCTTGTGAGGGGAACTTCACTAAGTGGGATGACTTCCATGGGTGTTGTTTGTTCCTTCTCCTTTACTAACCTTTCCAGCTCTGTTTCCATCTATTTTATCTATGCATTATGTTCCATGATCAACTTTAGCATCTACTCCTTCTCACCTTCTGTCTCAGCCATCTCTTTGGATTGTGAGTCTTCTGTAGCAGGCATATTTAGTTGTTTCCTCAATGATGCTATGACAGCATTATTTTTCTTTAGCATCTCCTCAACTGCTTTCACATTTGAGGGGTCATACCCAATTTTGAGCACCAATTCTTCTAGAGACTTAATCTTGTTATCCTTTCTCCAGAAGATATTTTCTCCAGCTTAATTGGGTCTAAACATTGTTCAGAGAAACCTGTAATTTGGCAGTAGTAGTGGAAGCATTGGCCAATGTTGAGAAAACCATCTCTTTGGTCTGCCTATGCAGATCCATCTGGTTAGCTGGATGTATAGCTTTAGCATCAAATTCAAGTGTGGATTTTTTGTATTCAGTGATTTCCTTTGGATGAGGTACTTATGCCTGCAGAAAGGCCATTTACATTCTCCCCTTCTCTGTGTCGAAAGAAGAGAGCAACCTAGGTTGTGTTGTTGATGTTTTCTTCCAGAATTGAGCATAAGTGTTGATGGCTAGCCTCTCATTTTTCTTCTTAATCATATCATATTTCTCAAAAATACTCAACTTTGCAACTCCTTGAGTTGGTTGATTGATCAGTGAGGTTTCAATCTGTTTCTTGGATGAAGGAGTAGACGTGATCTGCTGGTTGCTGGAGAAAAGTGATGACTGGTCTCCTTCGATAGTTGTGGTAGACTGGGTCTCTTCCTCTCTAGACTTGCCAGTTGTGTGACTGATCTTGGGCCTTTTTGTGTAAACCTGGAACTCTTTCGATGACACTTCAGTGACTGAAGGTGAGACATCCTTCCTGAGTCTTTTCTCCTTGGGTACCTGTGGCGTAGTGGTTTGTGAGATGACAGTTGGAGTGGGCTATGGTTTTGTGTCTTCCAGAGTGTTTACCTCCCACTCTATTTGATTCATATATTTCTCAATCTCCAGTTTGGGCCCATGAGCATATGGGGAACTTTTATTCTTGAATATCATTTCTTCTATAATCCCACACGGATCATAGTGCCAAGGGGAACTGATGTGAAATTTCATTTCCTTGAGTATTTTGTTTTCTTCTTCCCCGACAGCTCGACGGTTACAAACAAAGGATCCTATCTGCCCTTTAATTCTCAGATGTTTTTTCTTTTTCAAAGATACAAAATGTATATCATCTGAATTGATCATTTGTCTGATGTACTCCAAGGCGAATATTCTAACAAACAAATATTTGGGCAGCTTATAGGGAGCTAACTCACATCCATATACTCTGATATCCGTGTGATTCTGATACAAATACTAGTCTCCCATCTTGGCAAGGTCTGAGAGGTGTAACATTATTTGGATCTCTTCATTTATCCTCTTCTCTTGCCTGCCACTGAGCATGCTTACCACTGGGTGGTAAAACTTCTCTATGAATTGCTTAAAACTGAACTCTGTTGAGTTCCTTCTCAATAATGAAGTCCAAAAGGTGACAGGTTGTGGCTTGCCATCCTGGTCCAACTTCTGCATGGGGAGAAGGAACTTATTTGCTTGATAAAACAAGAACATGTACGCCAGTACTGAGGAGTACTAGAACATGCCTTCTGTAGGAAATTTGAACAACTGATCATGAATGTTGTTAGCCAGGAAGGTGATGTAATTGAACTGCACTGTGGGGCTTCCCTCGGTAGAGAAAATGGATAGGTAACCCAAAATTGGCTCATCCACCCATTCATCTGAGTAGTATCCAAGTAGGCTGCAGAGGGCGAAAATGATTTGATTTCCTTTCACTGAGAAAATCAATGATCGATAGGGTGGATTGGTCTTGGGTATTGGGGCATTCTCAGAAAGGAATATTTCGAAGATCTGTACTCTTTGTGGAAAGGAAAACTTCTGATACATGTCGGTTAGGCCCTCAAGAGTTAACGAAGTGAAAGCTTTGGCTCTGTTTGTTTACAACATATGGTCAATGGTTTCAGGTGTGACAGCAAACAGGGTCTCCCCGGAGGGTGAAATGATAGTTCTCTGGTCAGGAAGGTAGTGTTCTTGGCATTTGAGGGTGAATTCCAAGAAATGGTGAATCTGGAGAAAAATGTACATGGGGAGATTGGACTCCCAGATTCCTATCTCATCACTCTGATCTTGGAAAACTTCTTTGAGCCATGTATATAGCTCAGAAAAATCAAAATCACATCTTGGCTCAGAGATGAGGTAGTCTTTGTTGTCCAGAGGGATCCGGTCGAGATCGACAGGAGGCGGAAGGAAAGGATTTTCTTTTATTTTTGACTATTTGGATTTTGGTGCCATCACTTCAACAGGTACCTGCAATTTGAAACAAAAAATGTTAGCGAGTAATGGCTATGGCTAGGTCACTGACTGCTACAGTGAGGAAACAAAGCTTCTGGTGTGCGGGAAGTGTGAGCAGTGCGAAAATGGTGGAGGAACGAGATTAGATTTGGGCGAACGGGTATTCGTTGGGCATGGGGGACAGGTCATCAAGCTAATGGATATGTTAGCCTGTATTAATTTGCCAACGGATACCTGGAAATGAGGGTACGGGCCAGTGACGGGTTAAGGTGTGTGAGGGTGACGTGGAGGGTAATGAGTGGGGGAAATATGACATGTGGCAGGTGAATGGCGAATGAGTTACGCTGACAGGGTATGGGATATGGCCAGTGATGAGTGGTAGTGGGGTGTGACATCACGAGACAGTGAAGAAGTGGAGTGTGATGTCCTAAGGTGGCGGTGGTAAAACAAAACTGGTATAACGGTATATCGGAGAGGGGGTAGGCAGTAAATAGTTTGGAGTGAGGGGGGTTCGACATCACAACTTTGTGCCACGTTAGGATGGGGCCCACCTGGGAATACCACCATATCGGACCCCCCCCACCATTAANGGAGGGTCCGAAATCTCTTGTCGACCATAGATCTATGCGCTGTGAGATCAGTCATAGATCTATTCTTTTTCTTTTCTTTCTTTTCTTTTTTCTTTCTTTTCCTTTTGAAAATAATTTGCAAAAATAAAATATTATTTCCAACCAAATTACATCAAGAGTAAAAAATTTCCAGTCACCAGTTGATCCTATGAAATATAGGGTTATAATAGGCATAAGGAGGTTGCCCCCTCAAAGAGGCTTATTATCTGAATTTCTCTCTTTTTCAAGGCGTTGAGTACTTATTATGAGGTTTTTCTATGCTATATTGATATTTGGTTCCTAACATGACTAGAAAAAGTAATCTTGGTTGTTCTTGTCTATGGTTGGGACGAACTAGATTTTCTACTCAATTTTTTCCTTGAATTTCTAAAGCAAACTCATATATGTTTTCCTACTTTATTTATATCTACTATTGAATGGTTAATAGTTACAGTAGAGAATAATTATCAAAAATTTTAGTCATAGGTATTTTCAAAATAAATAGTTTTGTGTTCTTTCTATTGTTTATGTTGCAGCAAGAAAATATTTATAGCAAGGTTGCTATTATTAAATAAATATATTTATGTATTGTCATTATTATGGATTTTACTACAGTAAGAAATAGTTGTAGTGTGAATGGTATTAACCATTAGAGATACTTTTGTATTACTATTATTGTTGTTGGTTTATTTGCAGCTAGAAATATTTATTATTAATTACCTTTAAAGGAGTTATTATTTACAAATCTTTCTTTAAGAAAGATAAAGTAGTTGCAATATATACATGATAGCCATGCAAAAGATTATTTCTTTTTATGAAAATTGTCAAAAAGAAGTGTAGTATTCCATTGATTGGTACAACAAAGAATAGTGTACGTACATGCATTTAATATATTTTTCTATGTATGGCTATCTTTCATAGAATCCAGTTTGAACAAAGAATAGAATGAGTATATCTCAAATATAAACAAATCTTCCTTATTTACAGTAGTTACAAGATGTATAAAACTATAAACTGGAAATGCACAGTGACAACCAAAGTATAGTGTCAAGCCAATAGACCAAATCAAAATTATTGCTATGAATACTATGCAGACTTTAAAAACAAGTATTATAAATATTATAAGGAGCAATTAAATACCAAGAAATCCCAAGGGTTATGTATATATAAATATTCTTATCATATTTTCAACATGAAATGACTCCAGGGTCTACGTTTTGAAACCCTAGAGCTAACGACAAGGTTGTTGGCCATTAGTTAAAACAAAGATAAAATAAAATGAAAATATTTTTAAACGAAACCATTGTCGTATATTGGGTTCAAGGAGAATAGTGTTCAACAATGTTCATATAATAAATAGAACCCGTAAAACATTTATCTGAGATGGGTATCCCATTACCAAGCCGTAACTGTATTGGTGTTCACCTCATAAAAACGAAATGTAAATTTAAAAA
>SNQJ01S0207915.1:20624-31659 GCA_010110895.2 Picea sitchensis
GATCCTGAACTATTTTCCTAATCGGGCCACAATCTGTGCCTTAGGAAAATACTAGTCCATGATAAGTCAGCAATCTGTCAAGCTAGACCATTCTCCACGGGGAGAGTGTCTGTCCACCGGCAATTTGTTCTGCCTAGACCATTCTCCGCTTGGAGAATGTCTGTCCACCAGCATACTGACTATCCATCTAGATGGAAATCATCTCCAACACTAATGGTAGTCTCCAAGGAAATCAAATAGTAGCATATTGCTACTACAATGTCATCCAATAGAACACAATTGTGTCTATCCATAGTAGTATACAACTACTATCTAGTGGTACACAACCACTCCTAGTAGCACACTGCTACTAACCAGTGACACACAGTCACTACTAGTAGATCACATCCACCACAGTAACATACAACTACTGTCCAGAGACATACATTCTCTACAACAATCATATCATTTGATATCAACCTGCATAAACAATATCATGATACAAACTGAGTTATCTAGGCCATTCTTCCACTCACATCTGTGAGATCTGGAAGAGCATCTGCCCTCACAAAAGTTAAACATCAACCATGGGTTGTCTGGACTATTCTTCTCAAGCATAGAAGAATAAATGTCCTTGATTTTTTAACCTGGACCATTCACCTAACTGGGCCATTCTTTCGACACTTAATCACAGTGCAACCTGGAGAGCATGAATCTTCCCTAGGGAATGACTGCCCCTAATTGTTGAACCTAGACCATTCACATAACTGGGCTATTCTTCCAGCACTAATCATAGTGCAACCTGGAGAGAATGAGTCTTCCCTAGGGAATGACTATCCGAACGATTTCCTATTGAAATGACTGTCTTGCACCAACCTCCTATAACGAACCATTCTTCGAAATTGCTCACGACTGTGAACTTCGAAAGAATGACTGCATGGAGAGGCAGACCGTTTTGCTTGACCATTACTTAGAGTGACTGCCAAGAAGAATCACTGTCCTAGACCATTCCCCCACACTGGCCACAAGGGGAATCGATGTCTATGGTACATCAACAATCTATCGGACCATTTTCATTACGAAAATGATTGTCTGCTCTGGACCATTTTCCGAACTGGAAAATGAGTGTCCCTCGGAAATCTTGGGCCACATTCCAGACTGGAAGGTGACTACCCAACCTGGACTATTTTCCGAACTGGAAAATTACTGCCCATAAATCAATAACATATCAGTGCTCCTTCCCAATCTGGGAGTAATCACTTCCTTTTCCAATAAGGAATTCATCTCCATGAGTCCCAACTTGTCCCTTAAGTACGCAAACTTTTCATCTTGGACAGAGGATTTACCAAAATATTTGTTATCTGATCATCTGTGGAGATATATTGGACAACCATTTCTTCCCTCTAGACTCTATCACGGAGAAATAATACTTGATCTTCAATGTGCTTTGACCTGTCATGGAACATCGGGTTCTTTGAAATCTTCACACAGCTCTGATTATCACAATATATCACGGTCGAATCCAACACCTGATCAAACAGTCCAGAAAATGACTTACGGAGCCACACTGTTTCCATACAAGCATCACAAGCTGCAATATACTTTGCTTCTGCAGTGTTGAGTGCAACAGAGTTTTGTTTCTTGCTAGCCCATGATATCATGGCAAAGCTCAAACTGAAACATATCCAAGAAGAACTTCTGTCATCTGCACTTCTTGCCCAATCTGAATCGATAAATCCATGCAACTGTATATCATAACTCAAATGTCCCATGAATATATTTCAAGGCATGCTTTGCAATTATTCAATTCTCGTGGCTAGGTTCCACCTGGAACTATTTTCACAGCAAAGCAAATATCTAGCTGAGTATTCTCCAAATACATTAACGAGCCATTTAATTGTCAATACAGGGATGAGTCTACTGGATCAGAGTCTCTCAACTTCTTTAGATCTGTCATCATGGGAGTTTTCCATAGATTTGCAATCCATCATCATGAACTTTTGAAGAACCATTTCAATACACTTCCTCTGTCATAGGAAGTTTTCACCACGCTTATGTTGTAGATGAGAGGCTTTGCACCAAGTTGTTTGAATCTATACAAGGTCTTCTTCCATCTACATACATGGGTCTCTTTTTGGAATACCTCAAAACCTTGAGGTTGCTCTACATATGCTTCTTCTCCAATTACTTTGTTGAGAAGAACATTCTTTACATCCATCTAATGTAAGCTCCAACCCATGGATACTGTAAGAGATATAATGGCTCGGGTAGAGGTATATCTAGTTATTGGAACAAACTATCATCATAGTATTCTCCCTCCTTCTAGGAGAACCTTCTAGCCCCAAATCTTGCCTTGTATCTATTAATGCTTCCATTTATAAGTCTTCACGGATTCTTCAATGGACCATATCATTGGAGATTAGCTCCCTCCTAATCTCGGCTTCATGCTTGAATGAGCAATATCTAGACCTTCCTTGTTTTTATTCTGAGACTGCATGCTTCTGGAATTCTGCAATCAATTTCCTCTATCTAAGAGAGTTCATGCTTTTGTCTGTTGCACCTCTCTTTGCTTTTTGCAAAGTGTCACAAGCCTGTTCTGGTTTCCTTTTGATTACTAACTTCCTCCGAGTCTGACTCCCTCTGAATCTCTTTAAGTTTGTTTATGGTTGCTTCTCGTCTGGCAGTTTTTGCAAGCATTGTGTCATCCTTATAAACTTCTTCTATGACAGCTTCCGCAAAGATTGTTCATCAAGGGTTTATCAACATATTTCACGAGAGTACTTTCTCGGAACAAGACAAGAAGCAAAAGAAAGATCCAAGACAATATGTTATGATAGGAAATTGAAACAAGAATAGGGACAAGGATAGAGACAATTGCTACAAGCTTGGAAATACATCTTCATGATAGCCTTCATGAAATAACCTTCCTGAGACAACAAGAACAACAGTGTTTCTGATACAACATCTTTATATGAAGGATAGTTTCTTGGTAGCATTACAAAGATGATCTTGTCTGAGAACAAGAACAAGAATATCTCCTAGAGAAGGTGTTAGTTCATATTTGCAAACTAGTATATTGAGTACTTATTAATACTCACTTAAGTGACAATAATAGAGATGTCAAACTTGATATGCAAACCTAGAGTCTTGCTATTGTTGCACAAAATTGCAAGTAGTCAGCGCTCCCCAATGTACTGTGACAAGGGACTGATAGCCTCTCGTGGATCCTTGAAATCTGGCGGTGATGAGTTTACCAATCACCTGCGGGTTTTGGTGTAACAACAGCCATACTACCAACAAATGGTATCAGAGCTAGAGGTCACAAGTTCGATAGACACTCAGCTCGCGCTGAGGGGGAGATTGTTGCACAAAATTGCAAGTAGTCGGCGCTCCTCGATGTACCGTGACAAGGGACTAATCGCCTCTCGTGGATCCTTGAAATCTAGTGGTGGTGAGTTTACCAATCACATGCGGGTTTTGGTGTAACGACAACCGTACTACCAACAACTATTGTTTCACTTGAATTGATTTTATTCTGAGACGAGTATACTTTTTGACCTGTCCCTTAAACTTAAAACGAAATGCTTTCTTGATAGAAAACTAAGTTAGAGAAAATGATCTCAACCTTATAAGATCTTGACTAAATTAGCTTATAACTTTGACTAGAAGTTCATAAAGCCATAACAACCAAAGATATATCAAGTCAAACATGGAGTGTGTTGATCTTTTGAATGCACTGAATCCAAGATCAATGCTTTGGACAAGATCCCTTGTATATTCCCTACAAATACACCCATGCTAATGATACAGATTAAAAGAACTTGTATAGGTACATACCTTTGTTACCCAACTGTGATGGTAAATCTTAGAATGACTTTATTGGACCAAAGGATTAGCTGCTAGAGGATTGGTAAACCTCATAGTGTTCCTTTCAATAGATTTCTCTACATCATACACTTTCTTCATGCTAGGTCTTCTACCTTCATAACTGCCTTCCATTTGACTTTTGACTGGTCAACCTTAGATTTTGACTTAGTCAAATGTTGACTTTGACCAAAATTCCAAACTTGACCTCTTGGCTTGTTGAGAATACCAGGAGGTGTGGTAAGCTAGGGAGCACTAGGTTATCCAGGAATTAGGTCAAGCACTTCACTTAAGGTGCCTCAACATGAGGGTTAGGGTTTTGTTGCTACAGCAAAACTTTGATTGCAACTGCAACAGACCAAATCCTCCCAATCTACCTTCCATTGGTTAGATTGTCCGAAGATAGTGTGGGCCCATAACCTGTTAGAATAATAGGTGTTTCATCGTAGACAATATCTCAATATTGTCACCTAACCATAGGGACAAAGGCCACCCCTGAGTACCTTAACCTTGACAGACAGAATAACTCCGGAAGCAAACCCTAGAACCAACATCCAACCAAGGTAGTGTACCTCTCTCCAGAGCTAACGTACCAAGCAAAAAGTCTAAACCATAACCAAAGACCAAGTCACCATTGTTGCAGTTGTAGCTCTCCTCTTGTCATGTACACCACTTGTCCTTATGCAATTGTGAGAGTGAGTGTGTCAAATGGCTCTAGTTCCCTCTTATTTATAGTCCTCCAAGTGACCTAGCTGGGCCGACTTCTACTTATGGAGGATAATAATTTAATATAAATTATTGTCTTGAGTTAATTTGTCTTCTAAGGTTATTTCCTAACCTTCTAGGGTTTCTCTTGCTTCCCAGAATATTCTATTCTCGTCAAAGGTTACATGTAGAGGTTAATACCTCCCACAGCTACCATAATATCAACATAAGGGGGAACATAATGTGCAAAACAAAGGAGGTTCGATGTTTAGATTGTTGTCTTAAAAGTTAAATAAATATAAACTTTGAAATAGGAGGTTGGAACTATGGAATGTCACTTGAGACCTCATGAAATTCTTATCTTCTCATGGGTGAGATGAGTATTATATTAACCGAACTTTTTTTTCTTATGATATTGGAGGGTGTCTGTATGCAACGAAATGAAATTCTAATTGATGATGTCCTTGGATTGGAACCAACTGAAACATTGAAGGGAAGATTATGATTATAGACATGGGAGGGAAGCAATCTTGAAACAACTGAATCTTAATACAAAAGAAATAGCCAACTATAGACGCTTAGATTTATAATTGTGTGATGCAACTCATGTTAATGCAAGGTATTCAATCCTAAGGGGAAACTAAATAACCTAACTTGAGGTTTGGTAAGGGAAAGGAATCTATTGACAAAGTCACTGAAAATATTTTGAATAGCATCAAGTATCATTGAGTTCCAGAAAAGGAAAGGAGATAAACAGGGAATTATCTACCCAACACTACATGTTATTTTCTTTAACCTTGAATAGAGAAGAAGTGAAGTGAGGAAAAAACACATGATCATAAGTGAAATCAAGGAGGATAAGTAATTTTTTCAGCTGTCTTGTAACATAAATGAATCCAACAACTCTTCAGGAAAATAAATAGAATGTGTTTATCAAGGAATTTATAAACAAAAATGTTGAAGGGACAAGCACAATAGTTACTGACTCATCAGAAACGTGGGAGTTAGTTGAAGAATGGAAATACCCAATCGAGTCAATTTATGGTGTGAGATGTATTTCAAATTTGGATAACCATTGGTTCCCCATTAAACAATCTTACATAAATGGCATTCAATTCCCTTTGCCTAAACATATGACTCTGGTTTTTTATTTTCTTTTTTCATATCAATGAATGAGTACAAGAAGATGTGTCGATATCCATTTTCTTAGATGGTAAGAAAAGAAATCCACATTAGGGACATTCTCAAAAGGATTTTACACAATCTATTTCAAAGATAAAGTTGGAGATGCATTTCACCATAGTTATTGGAGAACTCATCAGAGTACTATCCAAAGTATTATCCAAAGTACTCATCGGAGTAGTATTATTATATCTTTTTATCCAATCACTTAGTTTGTACATGTGAATTTTTTTTAAAGAACATGATATTTTGTATTTATTTAGAGTTAAATAGTTTTAATAATGGTTGATGTTTTGTATGTATATTTATAGATTATATTATTTTTTACATGCAGAGCTTTTGAGAAATCTATATTAAATAAAGCCTCTATGGAAGAACTTTAAAAGGAAAAGAAACTCTATGGAAAGTTTGAAGTACTACCCTATCTTGTTGACTTTTATAGAGGATAAAAGAGATTTCAATTTAAGTGTATTAGAATGAAAAAACAAATTCAAATATGTAGAGATGATTACATCTATTAAGGTTTTTTTTGTTAGTTTTTTTAAGAAATGATGATTCTTACATTAAAATAAAAAATACATAGTACAAAATTGACTCACATTTACCTAAAGGACAAGAGGAATGTCCTTAAAATTTAAGCCTAAGGATCATGGTTATGATTTTAAGCACGAAAGGAAGGATGCATATAACCCGCCATTAAACACATAAACATTAATAAAGGACTCAATCTATTCACAAACTATAAAGATCTATGCAATGGAGCCTCCGTTGCCCATGGCAAGCAAAGGGGGCAAAACCTCTTAAGCTTCTTAAACCATGCATTGCACTCTCCTCAAATATACAAGTGACAAATGATGAAAGAATCTCATTATAGAATAGGTCTCATGAAATATAAACCCTAATTGTACTCTCCTCAAAGATACAAGTGACGAATGATGAAAGAATCTCATCATACAATGTCTCATGAACTATATACCCTAAGGTCTCTAAAAAGGGTTAAATTGCTCGTGTACGAATAAAGGGAACCCACTCACATGATGACAACTCATCTTGTCCTACTAATGGGGACAAAATGAATATTCCCTCAATCCATGTCTCCTCTCCAAAGTGTATGCATAGTCTATCAACTACTTGAATAAGTTTAACTCATATGAAATACATCTAGCAAGGTGCATAATCAAGTGACCATGATCCCATGATGCTAGGAATTGAATGTGTCATTGGTCATGCATGATCAATCGGCCTCACATAACCAAGAACCATGCATCACTAGACCCAATCATAGATTGGAGAACACATTTTGAGATTTGCATACATATGCCCACCATTATACTTTGTGGTGCTCATATTTTTCCTACACCTACCAAGTGCGACAACCTAGTGCATGGTGACCATAACCCTACAAAGAATTGGCCTCAACAACTCTCCTAGCTTAATGGTGGACTCACCCTTGAGACAACTCCTAGGGATAGAGAGCATCTGGAAGAAAGTTGAACAACCAGTTTGAATCCCTCCTAAATCTATATACACCACATCAAAGGATCTCCCTATGATTGTCAACTCATCTCATCAAATTGTGTCAATACCATCCTAGTCAGTAGTGAAGTGTTTAGAAGATGTTGTTGCCTACAAGGATGATCCTAGCCAAATACAATGAATTGGAACACCATTGCATCCATCCTTGTCTAGAAGAATCTACTCCAAGTTGTTATAGTGTGGGATATCACAATTGTACACCCTCATGGGTTCTTTTTCTTGTACTCAAGGCTCTGCCATAAAAATACCCTACCTTGTAGTTGATCTTTTGAATATGAATTCCACCACGGTCCTCAATCCTAAAAAGTGTCAAATTGAACATGTAACCCCATTGAGACTACTCATTGATCGGTCACCATCTCAACAAACCAAGAAGCATCATCCATCCCAAGCTAAAATTGGCAATGATTAGCATTGTAGGCGTGTAGGATTTGTAACCCACCCAGGATCACTAATAACATGATGCCCTAGAATCACCATTGTACATTGATCTTGCACCAAGCATAAATCCTCTCCCTGATTTGTTGAATAACCCTGATCACACCGCCATTCCCAAGCTAGAGTACTAAAACACGACCACCATGTCTTGACTAGGATCATCACTAGAACTGAATCTAAGCCTACTAAAATCATGGTGCATAGTGAGAGGAAACACCAATGTATAATCACTTAGAGTTGGTGTAATCCTACGCCACTATTGACCAAGATGCATACACTGCATTGAAGCACAAAAGAAAGGTCATCAAATATCATCATGGTAACAATGCAACATAAAACACATGTGACAACATTAGAACACAATGTCTTTGACCTACTAACTCAACCTAGACAAAAGAAATTCAAGCACTTCCCATCTAGTCACATATGATTAATCTCACTAGAAAATGGCTTAGGCTAAAGACATTAAACTCCCTCTTTAATCTATTACATCATCACATCATTCATCCATTTATAATGTACATAAAAGGATTAATTGCTCTGTAAGGGTAGACTAGCCCTCTAGTCACCCTTGAGGGAACCCGACAAAGTAAATGGGATAGATGTGGATGTAGATCTTGGAGATGCAGCGGGACGATTTACAAAAGCATGCATCTACAGAGACATAAGCCACAAAGAATAGAGTAATACTAAGGGGTAACAACATTGTGAAATGAAGAAGCTTATGTTCATGTTGACATGGAGATGTAGAGGACAGGGGGTCATGGTACCAAGCAATCATAGATGATAAAGGCGTAGCATGGGGAGTTGCATCACAAATAAGTACACAACCCTTTTCCAAACAAGCATGCCACTCCAAAGTATAAGCATCATTGGCACAATCATACCAAAAATCTTAGCTCAAGGGCCAACTTCGTGATTTCCTAGTGCCAATGATATGAGCACCACCACATGTCACTCAGAGCTAGTCTTGGCTTGGGTAGTTTATTTTCATCAATCAATTTTTCTCAAGCTCTGTCAATTAACCATAGAAGGAATCAAAGGAATAAGCCTTTCCATCATCTTTTCTAGAGGTCCAATTGGCACCAAATGTCGAACATAAAACATCATAAGGTGTCTTTAGATTCATCAAAATTAGGTCTATGAGTTCACCGTGTTTCTTGAGAAAATCCTTTCCTCATTTAACCAATTTGAACCAAAGTTCCTTCACATGGGTGAAGTAGTCTTCAATTCTTTCAAAAAAGAGAGGATCTAAAGCTATCAATTATCTCTCCATCTTCATAACCTGACTTTTGTCAATTTTATCAAACAAAGTCTTCAACTTCTTCCAAATAGCATTCAAATAGGTGATCCCACTTATATGAAAGCAAAACCCTAGATATGTAGGTTGTTATGACTCCTACAACCTCATGTTTCTTCCCATTGATGATGAATTTTTATTGATCATCTTTTGGATCTAGAACCATAGTTTTTGTAAATTGCCAAAGTGCTTTACTGTTCAACAATGTTTCCATATCTTGCACCCATATTCCATAATTATGTTCATTTAGAACTACTAGCTCTTTTTTGGAACTCATAATGCATATCTACATATCTAATCTCAGATTCAATTTGCAATTTGAAACCTTAAGTCATTCTACCAGGCAGATCCAACTTGTCAAGAACATGTACAACTAATAGCCTCCAAAGAACTTTTAGACAACAAACTAGATCTCAAACCACTAGCTTTGATACCATGTTATTGAATCAATAGATTAGGTAGATCAGAAAACTAGTATTCCAAAAGAGAGGTGGTGTCTAAAGACACTGTTACAACACTTAAGCATGACAAAGCATAGCTCAACATACATAATAGGGTAAGAAACCAAAACTTTTCCATACACAAAACATATCACCAGTGTATCTCATACACATGTTAAATTGACTCATAAGACCATCTTATATAACACCAAGTTGTAACCAACTCCCTTGAAGTGAGGAAGATGAGGTCCACATAGATTGGTGAGAGTACATAACAAACTCCTTGATTTTTTCCTTCTTTTGTGCACTAGTCAACTACTTTAGTCCAATTGTCCGACCAATTGAATGATTGGTTGACTCCTTAGTTGACCACTCAATGGACCACTCCACTTAGTTGACTCTCTTCGTCGATTTACAGTCTCTAGAATATCTAGAGGTGTGATGAACTTGCATATCTTATTATTCCAACACTTTGATAAGTTGTCTTTACACATTAAAATGGGGTAAGTTGATAAGTGAACAAACTCAACCCCTTTTCAACAAAAACTCTTCCCCAAATCTAGTAGGAATTTTGCGGAAAGTTCTAGCTCCACCTCATTGATGGGAACATTGACCATGAAACTTTGCATTTGAGGGTTTTGACCCATTTTAAGATGACCCATATGTATAGTTTCTGAGATACATACACAAAAGATCTAGCTAACAATGAAGCATACACAACATGCAATGGTGTGAAGAAAAGAGACAAAAATGGAGGAAAGAGTTGATATACAAGCCCAAAACCTCCAAGAGCAACCCAGAATGGTGTGCCCAACAAACAAGCTGTCGAATCCACTGAATCTGCTCCAACTGCAAAATGTGAGCTTAGATCTGGAAACCCCTCCACAGTAACGAAGCTCTGTTAAATCAATTTCTTCTGCAACTAATCTCACTGCAATATGATGGCTAGAAGTCCCTCAAAAACTGATGCACCCCAATCTGGCAATGCGCCCTCCTCAAAAGTAGAACCTCTCCAGTAAATAAGCTATGGTAGATGATGCAAGCCTCCCTCCATGAAAGCTAGTGCCCAAGCTCAAGCATCCTCACAAAACTGACCTCATCCTCATCCTCCAAGAGCTCCTCTTTCAATGAACAAATGACCAAATGAAGAATGTGCCCTCCTTCACCCTTTGTGCCCCTCTTTGACATCCAAAAGGAAACCTAGAGTATGAACAGTGGAGATCATCTCATCTCCCATCTAATCGATGGTTGAGATCTCCCCATAAATATCTAAATCACAAACCCACTTTGGGTTAAGTTTCCTAAGTTAACTTTATGTCTCTAATTCACCCATTTGTGAATTAATAATCACTTTTAGGCCAAAATGACTAAATTTCACTTTAGACAAAGTCAAAGTGAAATTAGACAAAAGTACAAGGTAAAAAGTGTAATGTCCTTCACTCATGTGCTAAGGAGGTCATAAGAACATGGGAAACACCTCCCAAGGTACAAAACTCACACTCCCTCTCACCGAGGAAGGTGTTCCTCACCAAGCCCATCTTGTCTCTAAAATAGACATGCTTGCCCCGTGGCAGGGCCTTGGTGAGAATAT
>SNQJ01S0207916.1:0-16224 GCA_010110895.2 Picea sitchensis
CAGTGGGAAGGCTGGCAGTCTTCCAAGCACAGAGAGAATAGTGGGTCAACAACAGCCAGAGAGTAGTGGTTGAGGGACATAGCTAGTTGCAGTGCAAGGCATGTCAAAGTTTCCAGGTGATTGTCGAAAAGACTTTTCAAGTAGAATCAGTTGATAGAACTTGAAAGGAGAAGAGTATTGAAGCTCAGATAGATGATCATAAGATTTTGTGGGTCCAAAAGCCTTTTAGTGGGAAGGCGTGATCAGAATCTGAACCAGGGGATCAAAATTTGCTCAATTTTAAAAGTGCTCGGAATGCGATCAAAACGGTGCCATTGCGTCCGTCTCGTCTTCCTGATTTCGGCGGTATATTTACTTTCTCAAATGGAGTCCATATGGAGAAGATATCGCGATCTATTCACCGAGCCAAACAGGCAAAAAAAATGATGGTACGATGACGTGGCTGGCCGTACATTTCGTACAATGACGTGGTAGTTTGTGATTAGTTGGCAGTTGGCGAATCAATTTTTGACACGTGGCATCATTTGACCGAATGGATGGGTGCCACGTGGCCCAATCAAGGGCTGCCACGTGGCACCCCGGGTTTGGCTATTTGGTCGTATAAAATTTTATGGAGGCCGTGGGGTTCGACCCCCAGACCTCCCCCACTATATAACGTTCTGTGAAACTCTGCTAGCCAACATGCCACCGCGTGTCCATTGTATTTGAAATGGTTTTAAAACTATTTGAATTTACTTTGTGTAAATTTCCGCGGGGGGTCGGGCCGGGGCTTAGCCCCGACCCATGGTCCTATTGTGTATCATATGACTACATTAAAAAATGTGCGTGCGGGTCGGTGCGTGGGATTGGATATAACCCACGGTTTTTGTTTTGGTATATGACCACATGGTACGCGCACGGGGGTTCAAAATATTAAACTTTGGTTTGGTTATACCAAATATAACCATTGTTTACATTTATATGCGGGTTTTTAACTATTGGCTCGTGGTTTTGTTTCACCCTGTTATGATATACGCGCGCGGGGATTTTAATGTGTAAACCCGTGGTTCTTTGGTGTTACCCCATATGACCGGTTTATACCTTCGACCATTGAGCGCGGGGTTTTCAAATGGTTAACACCCACACGGTTAGCCACATGTCACATGCCAGTTCAACCTTGCAACGGGTATTCCTTTTTATGCGCGGGACGTGGCCATATGGTCCCCCATGCACCCAACACCTCCGACCTTGGGGGCTTTAGTTTCGCTAACGGTGCGACATTTTGGCACCAATTTCAGAATGCATGCGTATGCTGTGTTTAGGCACGGGAAACGCCTAGAAGCTAGGTTCACTCACACACAGGTGCGAAATGGCGAACCAGAGACAACAGCTTGAAGGAGGAAAAGGGCAGCAAGCATAACTTCTTCAGTTTTTGACCAAATGAGGTGCTGTAAAAGCCTAGATAGGGGTTTTTGGACGTTTTGAGTCCATTGGTACAGTTTTCACAAGCATTTGGAGACTTCTTTTGCAGGTTTTTAACCATTTAAGTTTGAGGAAGCTCCGGGAAGCTTGAAGCCCTCATTGTTTGAGGCATTGCTCAGATGAGTACAGGTCTATTTTCTGAGACTGAATAGTCATTTTTGACTAATTAGTATGCTCTGAACTCATTGGGATAGATTTCAGATCCATTGGAGGACTTTTACAGGTGTTTTTTCCACAAAGAAGCTCAGGGAAGCTTGGAGGCCACATGTAGAAGAGGTCATGATTGGATGAGACAAGATCCATTTTCAGAGTTCTAATAATCATTTTTGGGGTTTTTATGTATTCTGAACCCAATGGTACAGTCTGTAAATCCATTGGAGTTGAGAAGCAGCTTGTAAAAGAACATTTGACAAATTAATCCCAAAGAGCCAAGTCCATTGAAGGAGGCTCAAGGAGATGTAGCCCAGAGAGGGGTGAACTCCTTTATCATCTTGTTATTGTTGTGATTTTGATGTGTTATTTGCTGCAATTCATGTTGCTGTTTATTTGTTAAAAGAAAATAATTAATCTTTTAAAAGAACATTTCCTCACACATGAACATTGACAAGAAGAAGCATGAATTTAACACATAAACCATCTTGCATATTTTAACACATGAAGCAAGGTCCTGTAAGGTTTATTTTATTGAAGTAGGGGGTGCTTGCATAGCATAAAAAGTCAGCCTTCTATTTTCAGATCACTTAGCTTCTGAAAGCTCAGACATAGACAAAGAGTTAAGTATCAGTCTTAGGTCAATGTAGCATAGCTATAGAACACTTCAACAGACTACCTCTTCCTCAGCCGACTCTTCTCATGAAACCAATTGTCTCTAGTGGCCTCCAACAGCTCGCAAGCATGCCATTACTCAACACAAGGCTTTTTTCTATCACTCCAAGGCCTATTTTCTATCGAGTTAGTTCCTCCAGCTGTTTTTGAATAAATTGGTAAATGCGAACATAAATTGATCTCCCTAGATCCACCTAGATATAGAACAAAAAAAGACAGGACATGATGCTTTCCCTAAGCTTAATCATTGAATTTACTACTAGATAAGAGATGAATGAAATACCTTTGAATATCGCTTCCTTATGTCTTTGTTGTCCCTATTTCTCTCTAGTGCTCTTGTGTTATTGATCCTGCAATGAAACACAAACCAACCAAAGTAAAAGCAACAATAGTATGTTCAATGAAAACCTATACATGTGATCAAGGAGTCATGTAATAAAATGAGAATGATTTTATGGGAAAGAAGCATGCCACTATATTATATTAAGTAAAAGTGGAAGATACAACCAAACAGCCTTGATGTTGCTAAGTTCCCTTTTGATGGCCCTTTGCTCCAACACACACGCTTGCTCCAAATTTGCATGAATAGGATCCACAATAACTTGATGGAAAAATGAAGACCTCAGGAATCAATTGAGATATATTCCTTCACACAATTCTCAGTCTATTCCTTCATAAATTTCTTACTTGCTTACATTCTTTTTGTTTAACCTTTTCCATGAGAAATCCATCATTATATAGGAGAAAGAGAGATGGTTAAAGAGATTAGGATGATCCCACCAAATCAGAGAAGTGAGTAGGATCCCAACCATACGGAGGCCACGTCATATTCTAGAATATTCCTTCTAGAACTTTTGTGAACTTCACCCCTTTTCTTAGTCTTCAAACCATAGATGATTTTAGGGGCTAAATTTCGCAAATGGGATAATTTTCCATGGTTTTTCCCAAAACAATATTCGCCAATTTCCATTTTTTCTAAAAATGATTTGCCCAAATTCCATAGAATAAAATGATTTTACCTTAAAAATCGCCAAAATTTTATAGAAACTATATAAAATCCTTAGAAATTTGAATATTTTTACAAATCTATCCCTAAACATTTTACATTTTGCACATTAAGGAATAGTAAGATTATCCCATGTTTCTACATTTGAATATAAATTTCCATCCTTAAAATCATCCCTGCTTCAAACGCCATCGCACCCTGGCTATAATGCAGCCTGCGAAAATGTCACAAGCTAGCTTCATGATAGCCCGCGAAAATCATGCATTTTTGCACTGTACCTATGGATGGTTTGCGGCGGCCTTCTAAAAAAAAGTTTTGTAGAAGAGAAAACATGTCACTTTTCTCATGAATAAAGTTCCCTTTGGAAGCCTGAACACATGCTATAGAAACATCACCAGGGTGACTAAAATAATGTGTAATAGAATGCCCCCAAAGTATGAGTTTGGAACTCATGACAACCAAAATACTTTGTAGAATATGTGTGTGTGTCGGAAATCTATGCAATATTATACCATTTATGAGGTATGAATTCCCATGCTCACACTACAAGTGATTTGAGTCATAAGGTTTTGTCATGGCCACCAATCATACACTGTGGATCCATGTCACCAAAATTCTACATAGCCACTAGGAATAAACTATGGATCTATTCTTGTAGAAAAATTAGATTCAGACATAGCGATGACACATACAAAGTGGATCTATGTGCCAATACAAATCATAAACACTCCATCGCAACCCGGATCGAAACAATGAGATCTGGGGTCTTCAATCTTGGTGTCCGTAGGTACGAATCTAGCCATGCGATTACAAGTGTTGAAGTCAAACATGGTAGAAACCACTTGATTACCAGTCATTGATGAAAACCATTAACAAGTGTGAGGGAAATCACCATTGATGTCAATGACTCCCAAAGTACCTCAATACAATCCAACGAATGTGAATAAATGAGATGAAGTCAAACACTCGCTAGAATCTCTCGATCAGGGGTCAATGATGTGAACCCACTCTCAAAATAGAAGAAACCTTCCATTGAGGCATGCAAGTTATAAGGAACTAGTTGACTTCTAAGTCTTGTTCCCGAATAATGAGTTGAAGTCAAAAAGAAAAGAATTGCCACATGAGGGCCATGATGTATCTCCCATCAATGAAATGAAATAAGTAACAATTTTAAGGTAGATCAAAGTATGAAACTGATTTGAAACTGACACAGGGAAGGCCAACATGGTAGGAATGGATAACTGCAAATGGATGACTCGATAGAAAGATTGTGTGAGTTTGGACTTCTCTTGAACATATGAATGACACGACAATGGTCTTTGCAACATTGACTCAAAGACAGCCCAAGATATGAACTTGCATAAGGTCAAATGAGAGACAAATGAATTTCTCAACTTGGTTTCAATGATGAAGGGGGTGTCATGTTCAAGAGTGACTATTACTGCCACTAACACAGATACAAAAACACATTTCTTTCCCAAAATTTCCCCTACCATTTCTTGTGAGCACCTCTTTATTTTTACGTAAGCTTGAGGACAATAACATATGCGTGTTGATGTAATCTCATCCTTCGGACGATTCCCTCAGAGTATATTTAACAAACCCTAAGAAGGATTGGTTCGGTTCCATATAGGTCTTTCAATGTTTGTTTAACGAGTCCAAAGAGAGAAAACTCGGGAGTTTTTCACATTTAGATAGTCTGAAAAACACTTAAAGAGGACTCTCTTAGTTCCTTTTTCATAAATTAGTTTTATGAGACTGAAAAAGTGATAACCTACCACCCATCAAATGTTTTCTTCAAATTTTTTTACGAGCGTGAAAAAAACAAGGTCGCTCGGCAATATTTTCTTGTTTATGGAGCATGAAAAGATCTTAAAGGATACTCCATAAGTTTCATTTTTTGTGTTACCATGAGGAGTACGAAAAAATGAAAAAAGTATACTCAAATACATTCTCATTGATTTGTAAGAACAAGAATGAACAAATACTAAGCTTGAGGGTTTTCCTAAAAAACCTAAAAAGTATTTGTACATGCGACAAACATAAAAACAAAACAAGAAACGTACCTAAATTTCATCATTTAGGCCCCTAATTTCTTCACCTGCAAAAAACCAAAACACTCATAATACCATTAGACCTCTTAGGTTTTGAGTAAAATGAATAAAATAATATAAAATATCAATTAAAAAAAAAAAAGTGAATAAATATCAGTGAAAACTCTTTTTTACCATTCTATTGTCATTTTACCCAAAATTTGTCCAAAAACCCTATTTTACCTCAATATTCCACTGTTGATCATGGGAGGCATGAGAAACCATTCGTCAAACGGCTTCCGACAAAGAGGTAATCTTCTTGTCCTCGTTCTCTTCTATGGATTAATTTTTATTTTTACTGGTTCAAAATAGTTTTTTGAGTCGGATTTTAGGTCGGTAGGTGCGCATAGGGGTCGTTGCAGGTGGCATATATCAGGCCCTGCGGAAACCATAGGTTTCCATAGGTGGCTTTTGGTTCACCTACAGAGGTTTCGCACTATGTATAAAACACCACTTGTGGCGGGCGAAACTCAAAATGTCTTATGTGTGTTTAACCAATAAAAAAATTACGAGGTAAAATAAAGATGCTAACTTTTTCCTTATGGCTCCAATGCAGGTTTTGACCATATAAATGTTGGAGTGGAGGGAGAGAGAACACGAGGACAATGATATTGTCACTGGGAATGAACCAGGAACAGTTAATGCCCTCCAATAGTGTGGGTTTCCAAAGTTCTTTAACATCCAGGGCATGAGGGCCCAATTGCGGTTACTTGAGTATTTAGTCCACATGTAGTATGTGGATCAGCGGGTATTCCATGTGGGAGCCCACATACTCTTTTTGGATATCGAGGATATATATTTTTTGATGGGATTATCTCGATGTGGATCCCATGTGACACTGACAAGCAACAATGGTGGATTTCTTTTGATGAGTGAGTATGTTCATCTGTATTGTGAACCAGGGGTCGAGAGACGTAAAGGCAAGGTTTCCATTAGGGATTTCTGGGATTTACTCCTTCATAATATCCTATTCACTATCTCATGGATGGCGGGGAGTGCATATCCTCATGTGGCTCTCTAGAGTTACTCCCACTATGCAGTGGAGTGCTTGGAGCCCCAGGTATTTAAACAGTCTGTCGGGGTTCTTTGTACCATGCAAAAACAACTAACAAAGTTTAAAAAAGGGGACCTAAAACAATTCGGATACGGGTCCATTTTAGTGTCCTTCTTCCTCGAGAGGGTTCCTCAATTGTGCTTGTAGGTAAAGTGGGGAATTCCAGCCTCACAAGTTCCAAGGATGAAGAGGTGGTGTGACCTCATGGTGCGACACATGGTGGGCCCTATCGTCAAATATAATGACGTGTTCTTCGATTGGGTAAAGCCTCAGCTACTGATGGTAGATGACTATGCGTATTCCAGCTTGGATTTCAAAGGTGACCTAGACTTGGTTCTTCCTGAAGGATTTTAGTGGGGGAACTTAGGTAAGAAGCACTTTTTGTTTTTATAATGTTTTTGTAAATTTTGAAATATGAAATTCTTTTTATGGTTTTAATCCGAGGACTAATAAAAAAATCTTTGACAATGCAGATGTAGAAACGCATCGGCCTTCAGGTACATACCCCATCTAGAGACAAGGGGAAGTGTCCGAGGTAGTTGGATGGGACATCACTGATTACGAGGTGATCGAGCAGAACCTGGAGGGGTTGACAGACGATGTCCCAGATATCTCTATCGATGAGATTCCGAGACGTTATCAACACCATACCATGGGCCTATCTAGTTCTCTTAGTCGACTACTCCGTAGAGTAGTACAGGAAGTCTTGTGTTACCGTGAGCAACATCCTTTATGTTATTTTGTATATGAAGCCATGTGCTTCACATTTTGATATTGTGGTCTTCGGGCGCAAACACCCTTTGTAAAAATCTTTTATTGTGATATATACATGATGCTTCTACCAGCTTACTTGCTTTATATGCAAAATGTGATTGGATTTATAAATGTCTCAAATGTATGTCTAACACATAATTAGCTAATTCATCTATTAATTTATTTAGACATCTAAGAATGTGTTGATATTCAATATAATCAAAATGATGTTCCAAGAGGCAAATTCATAAATATACCCTTAATAAAGTAGGACTTCGGATAGCATAGACATTACTCAATTGTATTACTACTAACTGTGAATCAAGTCATACAAAAATATGATGAATTCCAAGTGAAACAACATCGATCAATAATTCGATTACTGCACTATATTCCATGATATTATTAGTTGCACGATCGAGTCAAACACAGTGTAGAATGATTAATTCATTCATAGGTGTGTAGATTTTCCAAGCAATAAATGCTAGGTTATGAGTACTACGACTAGCACCATCGGTGAAGCCAATGTAGGGTAGTGGAGACACCGGCATCTGGAAACCAAGCACAACGCAAGGTAAGCAATTGGGGGTCGAAACCAAAAAATGAAAAATCACACAAGAGTATGATACAGTAAAAAATACAAGTACTCATGCAAAGACAACCTAAGCATAGTACTTCTTCAAGTAAATCCCATTTCGGGGCTCACTGAAAGGAATTCCATCATAATACACTAACTCATAAGCTCTCTTCTCCAACACTCGTTTGAAAATATAAGGGCCTCACCACATGGCCTCGAATTTTCCGGCACCTAGTAAATCATGATCTTGTTTGTAGAGGAGAACTAGATCACCCTCAGAGAAAACATGTGGCTTGACATGCTTGTCATATGGGGCTTTGACCCATTTTTTCTGAGCTTCAATAACCAAGGAAACATCATGATGGGTTTCATCTAATTGCATCAGGTACAATAGACGTTCCTCTTCAGTAGAGGTGTTAGGGAGAAGTTCAACAGCCAGCTTCAAAGATGATGTCTCACATTCAATCGGCAGGACAGATTTGATACCATACACTAATTAGAAAGGTGCAAATCCCATGGCATACTTCACGGATGTTCGATAGGCCCATAATGATGAAAACAACATCATGTACCAACTTGTCTTGTGAATTCCTATTATCCATCGAAGAATAGTAATAAGAACTTTGTTTATTTCTTCGACCTAGCCATTGGCCAGTGGGTAATAGAGGGTTGAGTTTTCATGTCGAAGACCCAACTTTTCAGTAAGCTCGGACATCATGAAATTTTGAAAGTGTCTACTATGATCAGTAATGATAGCTTGCAGGATTCCAAATTGAGTGATGATATGATTGAATATGAACAGTGTTGCATTTTTCCCGGTGTTATCAAATGTAGGCATCGCATTGGCCCATTTAGTGAAATAATCCACAGCTACGATGATGTATCCATGCCCCCCGACCGATTGAGGGTTACATGTCATGAATTCAATGCCCCATTTTAAGAAAGGACCAATGGAAACTAGAGGGTGTAAAGGAGCAAGATGAGATCTTATCTTGTTATTATACATTTGACAAGCATGGCATTTTTGGATGAGAGTAATACAGTCTTTAAACAAAGAAGGCTAGAAGTACCATGCCCGTAAGATATTTTGGGCAGTGGCATACCCATACATTTGACCGCCACATGCTCCAAAGTGGAAGTCATTCAAAGCTTTATCAACCTCATCGTAGGTGAGACATTATCGAAAAATAGAGTCAACACCACGACGATAAAGAGTGTCACTAAGAATTATGTATTGACGGGCTTGGTATTGTATACGATGAGGGTAGGTACTAGAAAGTCCGGGCCAGAATGTTTGAGTCTGGAGATAAATGATAATATATCCATACCAAATGTCATCAGAACTGATCAGAAAAATGGATTCATCAGGTAAGGAATCCTCTGCCACATTTGCTATCTCAGTTGTGGGAAGATCACATATCAATTCGGAAAATACCAAATATTTCTTAGACTTAGCACATTCAAACTCTAATTCAAACTCATGGAGAATCACTATCCATTTGGAGTAATTTCCCCCTAGCAATTGGTGTGTAAGAATATGTTGCATAGGGTTGCAATCGGAAATGATAGTGGTCTTGCGTAATAGGATATAATGACGAAAACATTGGATATCTTGAACAGCTGCCAAGGCCAGTTTCTCCACATGTAGGTATTTGGCTTCAGTGGTCATGAGACTCTGAATCAAATAGTAAATTACATGTTCATCGTGTGAATCATCTTCTTGGACTAAAACCATGGCAATGGTAGAGTCTGAAGCGGCAAGGTAGAGGAAGTAGTCTCGACTATAATCGGGTGGGAAAATTAGTGGTGTATGAGTTAAAGCAAGTTGTAAAGATTCAAAGGATTTATTGGCGGTATCGTCCCATACAAACTTGTAACCTTTCTTCAACAGTCTAGTAAAACCCTGTGTTAACTCAACATAATTTGGAATGAATTGAAGCAAAAAAAATTCCTTCCCTTGCAAACTTTGAAGCTGGTGTAGTGTGGAAGGAGGAGG
This sequence comes from Picea sitchensis, assembly GCA_010110895.2. NCBI lineage: Eukaryota > Viridiplantae > Streptophyta > Pinopsida > Pinales > Pinaceae > Picea > Picea sitchensis. The sequence goes on from SNQJ01S0207916.1 coordinate 9,766, forward strand.
TAAATTAATGATAGCATCAACCTTCAAAGGGTCTACCCTAATTCCATGAAATGACACAATAAAATCTAGAAGTCAACCGGAATCCACACAAAAAACACATTTGTGTGGGTTCAAACATATACGATAGTAACGAAAACGAAGGAAAATGGCTCGGATATGGGTCAAGTGATCTTGGCGATGCATGGAATGGGCTAGTAGATCATTGAGATACATTTGTATGATGTGATTGATATCATGAAAATCATAAGGCATGGCGTGTTGAAAATTTGCACCAGCGTTCTTCAAACCGAAAGGCATTTTCCAGTAGGCAAAAGTACCCCAAGGACAAATGAAAGTAGTCTTGTGTTGATCCATGGGAAAAATATTAATCTGATTATAGCCAGAGAAACTGTCCATTAAAGAGAAGATTTCACTCCCGGCGCAATCGTCGATGATATGGTCAACGAAGGGGGTTGGGTAATTTTCCTTAGGACAAGATTTATTGATATCCCTATAATCGACACATACACAGATCGTGCCTTGTTTCTTATTGACCGGAACTAGATTGGATACCCAATCGGTTAAAGCCACAGGATAGATAAAGCCAGCCTTAAGAAGTTTTTCAACTTCGAGCTTGATAGCAGCGACTTTACGAGGGTGGACTGGGTGAAGTATCTTCTGGACGGGTTTATTTTTTGGGTAGGTCTTAATTTCATGTACAACGATATCTGAGTCAATACACGACATCTCTTCGTAGCTCCAAGTGAAAACGTCACGAAATTATTGAAAAATGGATTTATAAGTTACGACTTCATCAATGGAACATGAGGTTCCGATGTGAACATTTTTTAAGACTCCAGGTTTGATGGATATGTCAAGAGGAACAGTGGGTGATATATTACATAGGTTCCCTTCATATAGTACGTCGTGGGGTGACTCAGGAACAAAGGAAAAGACAACAACAGTTGACGGAGTTGAAATCCGTTGGTAACTCTCTATGGTGTGTTGTTCTAGGAAGAGAATGGAACGATGATTTCCATCGTCCCATGGGGTGTCTTCCATGGACATAATTGACATGATCATCTAATCCGTAGGAAAGATGACGTGAAACGGATCGAGAGATGAATCACAAAGAGAGGGAGTGGAAGGGGTTGTTGATTTGATGGCTTGATAGGTGGATTCAATAGGACTTAGAAGCATTTGTTTTCCATAGCAAAGATAATCACTGGGGTCAGGTACTATCGACGGGTCATGAAAAGCGGGGGTTTTGAAAAAAAAGGTGGAAATCATGATGATTGAGGCAACAAAAGGATGTGGAATATCAGGTGGAGGGACTGGGAAAGTACCCATCAAAGTTGAATCTTTTAGAATACTTATGCCAACATTTTCGTACCCAGGCAGTGTTTTCAAGATAAAGGGTACACTGCTAGTACGAGAATTGGAATTTAAAAAGGCTAGTTGGTCAACCATAACTACTTTTCCTTGGTGTGGGAAATGTAACACACAGAAAAGGGTAGACAAAACTACATGCATGGAATCAATCCAACTATAGCTAAATAAGAGGTTATAATCAAGAGGTGCATCAAATACCTCAACTTCAACATTGACCGATTTGCCTTTCAACGTACTAGACAACGAGGGAAGAACATTGTAGGGTTTAAAACTAGAACCATTGAAAGCCTTAAGTGTATTGTGTGATTCAGTAAGGGGGGAAGAGGCAATGGATTTCCAGCAATTAACTGACATAACTCACATCGAGGCACCCTCATCAATAATGGTTCTGCATATATTCTTGTTCTCTACAACAAATTGTAACTGAAATGCTAACTGAGGAGGAAGCCTTGGAATGTGATCTTCTAGGTCAAATATTATCAGATTCATATCTGTGGGATCAATTCCACCAATGGAATTTAATAGTACCTTCCATTGAGTGGGAAAAATTTGAAGGACTTCAAGATCTAACATCGCGGAGGGTGCTTGCACAAGGTATACTAAATTGTTGTAGTTTTGGGCAGCATGTGCATGAGGATTAAAGGCATACTTTCGAACAACACACTTTGGAGGAGGGTGGAGAACTGTATCAAGACTCGGTCATTCAAGATGAAGAGGACCATTAGAAGGTGAAGTTGAGGGAAGCAATTGAACCAACAAAGGTGGTATATCGTCAACTTTCTCCTTGGAAGGAGAGTAATCTTTAGCCTGAGTCATGATTGCAATGTCGTTCTTTTTTGAATAACCAGTACACATAAGGACATATGAAGTGGTGGAAGGAGGGGGTTGGTCATGAATGACCAATTGGGCCAACTATTGAGAAGGGAAAGGTTGTGACAAAACAACAGGTGTGGGAGGCTTCCTGGTCCCTTGAAGGAACTTAGTGACCTCAACATATCTTGGACAATCTTTCGTGTAGTGATCTTCACCACATATAAGGAAAGGATATCTAGGTTTACGCTTATCTTTATCATTAGAAGGTTGCGTTTTGGCTTTTTTGGATTGTGGATTATTATTTCTATCCTCCTTATTTTTACCCTTTCCTTTTTTAGATTTATTTTTGCCAGCAAGGGCGGATTGAATGGAGTTAACCTCAGAAGTTTTGTCGGTGGAAGGAGTAGGATTCAGACCACCTTGAACATTAGAAGTAGTATATTTGGGATTGGTTTGAGTGGTCGACGTGGATTTAGCATCAACATGGAAGGTACCAATCATACCATCAGCAGCATGAGACGTTGTTGGGGTTGTTGAGGTAGCGGTCATAGAAGGGCGAGGAGCATCAGGAAACAAGTCATAAAGAGTGCTCGTTTGTAAATAAATGATATCTAGGTACTGAGCATGACTAATATCCTTCTCTTCAATTACAACTTCTCCCATGGAAATATCATGGGAGATTTTATTTCTGAATGATTTGGTGAACCATTCAACCAATACTTGATTAGGAAGGTCAAGTTTGATCAAGCGTCTTCGACGTCTCCACTCATGGATGTGATTGGATATATGAGTGGCAAAGGATTTCTTAAAGGAACTCAAAATCTCAGTTCTTGTCTCATAAAAGATGGGATGTTGGTAATGTGTGAGAAAATCCATGGAAAGGGTGTTGAAGTCATTAAAGAAACCTCGCAGTAATTCTATATACCACTTTGTGGCCGAACCTGTGAGAGTTTGTTGAAAGAGTCGTAACTGAATGGAGTCGTCCATCAAAGAGTTGGACGAACACCAAAGGTGGAAATTCATAACATGATTGTTTGGATATTCTCCTAGTCAACTGTCAAACTTGGGAATGTCGGACGGTAATTTGGCTTGGATGACGGGCCAATGGGGAGAATGAAGATCAGATTATTCAAGATTTTATACAATTCAAGTAAATCCAAAGTGGTGAGAAAAGGTAGTTGTCTATTCACGTGAGGATACTAGTGACATTGGGGAGGAAGTCCCATCGGTATACCAGTAGGACTGTAAGCAGTGTTCATATATGTCGAAGGTCCTGACAGATTCGAACATGGATGTGGAGGCACGTAGCCCACAGGGTTGGGTTGGTTGGGAATGTTCCCTTGAAAAGGGACACTAGACTGAATGTGAGGACCCCCAGAAGGATTCAAAAAACCTAGATAAGGTTGGGTTGAGTGAGGGGGGAAAAAAGGGTTAACTTGAGGTTGTTTCCCCCCAGATGATTGTGGATTTCCTTGGGCAAGAAGGTTCCAAAGTTGGGCTAGGGATTCAGATGTGTTTTTTCCATACAGTGTGTTGTAGAGTCCAACTTGAGGTTTTCATCCAAGTGGAGGTTTCCCCCCAATGTGTGGTGGTGCTCCAGTCTGAGGTTGACACCCAAATTGAGGTTGACCCCCAAATTGAGGTTTCCCCCCAATGTGAGACTTCCCTCCAATGGGAATCTGGTAACCATAATTGAATGGATGTTGGGTGCTTCCAATTGGATTGGAGCCACTAGGGCCAAATCCCCCAATAAAAGGTGGATAAGACCCTCCAAAGAGGACATGGGAAGGTGAAGGAACAAAACTGATAGCATCATTGTACCCAGGTGGGACAAAAAGTCCAGAAACTCTGGATGGGGCCTAGGTAGGGGCGACAATGGAAGGATTCAAAGTGTGATACCTAGGCAGAAGTGACAGGATAGGTCTAGATGAAAGTGGTGTGCCAATGGGAGCTTGGTTCACCACTACATTCCCGGTAGGAATGGCCGTAGCGTGCGGGACCATAGTAGAATGGGCCATTTGGAGAGAAAAAGTCAAGCTATGACCAACTGACCATGTGTCTGGAATGACGGTGATATTGCTAGTTGTACCAACAAAATGGTTTAAATGTATCACATAGGTAGCAGATGTTTTGTGCAGTTGTGAGATGATAGGTTAAATAGGACCTTCCCCCAAGTTGTCATAAAGGTCCCACACTGTGCGAGGCCGGTTTCCAAATATGTCTCTAGAAACAAGGGGGTTTTTTACTCCAGGGCCTATATGGGGTCCCATCAGTATTCCATAAGTTTCAACAACAAGTTAATCTGATGAATTCATCCAGAGAATATGTCTCTCCTATCCAAGATATGGTAACGGAGTGGGAGGAAATCTAAAAGCCTCTAGATAATCGGAAATAATACGGAAATCTTCTAAAGTGATGGAACTTTCTGCTTGTGAAGTTACAATGTCCTGGACTTCTCTTTGCTCAGGAGAGCCCTCCAGTGAGTTAAGAGGCAAAGGGTGGTAACCTTCTAGATTTTTCGGGGGTAGCACTTGCATCCTACGTGAAAGGCATGGAGGGTCAATGTTGGCTAAACCAAAAATTTTACGGAAAAAATCTATGGCCAACTACGTAAACAAACAACACTTGCTAATAGAATATAGAAATCAGACCAAGAAAACAAACATTCTTATTTCGAAGTCGCTAGTTGGTGATGAAATCCAACGTTGCGAAGTCAAGACAGGAAGGGGCTAGGATAGAGCAGGTGAAAAAGTTGCATTGATGACCTACTTAATGGACTTACGCCTTGGTGTAAGATCCCACTCATAATCATGGGTATACCCTCCAAGGAGCCTGAGTGAGTCTGTCCAATGTCGATTCCAGGTACTGAGAATACTATCCCCTCCACAGTCACCTCGTGTAAGACCCTAAAAATATAGGCAACTAAGGTTACCAAGAACAATAGTGATTCCTGGGGAAATAGTCGACAGTCTGATCCACACGCAAGGGTAGGGTATCTAGCCTGAAATCAACTCGAAAGGCTTCCACTAATCATTGTGGGTATACCTTCAAGTGACCCCCATAATATGTGCAATCTCTACACCAAGACCAACAAAGCAGGGTGAGTAACTCTGCCAATATCAATGAGACCTCAGGTTTGACCCTTGTGTGAGAAGGGCTTCCTAGTACAAAATGTTGCAAATGGATTTAAACACTCCCTATCACAAGATGTTACAATGTGTTTTATTCTTTGGAGAGTGTGCGTCACAACCTATTCCAAAGCATTAGCCTAGCTAATGTTGGTGTAAAAGAATTTCCAGAAAATAAAATTTATTAATAAATTTTAAAATTACGTAGTGTTTTAGAGGTTGTTGCTTACTCAAGAGGGAGAATGGAGATAAAACTGATGTTGTATGAGACTTTGACCCAATAATATTCAAAAGAGATGAATGATGTAATGTTTTAGTTCAATGAACTCTAATTATAGAAGGGAGAAAGTATTTCTTCAGAAACACGAAATCTATGAATGTTAAGAACCAAATATCAATATAGCATAGAAAAACCTTAGAAAAAGTACTCAATGACTTGAAAAAGAGATAATTTTAGATAATAAGCCTCTTCGAGGGGGAAACCACCTTTTACCCCACTTAAATGTTCAAGTACAAGATGATTCAAAATGAAAATGTCTCCTTGGTATATATAGGAGACTAGGAGGTATAATTACAGCTAATGGCCTAAAGTCGACATAAATAAAATAACATTACTAATATAATATGCCCCAAATAAGGGGTAGTGAGCCAATATTAGGGCTTAACATGCCCCTCCCCTTGAGACAAGTGTTGTTCGCAACGCTTGAGTAACTCTAGACACTTCTGTATAACAGACTCATCTTCCCAAGTGGAATCTTCAGTGTGTACTTTCCTCAATTTAATGAGATACTCTAAAATGGATCTATTCCTTAGTTGGCGAATTCTTGTGTCATTGATGGCTTCGGGCTCCAATATGATTTTTCCTTCCTCATCAAGTTCTGGAAATATAGTTTGAACTAGGATCTTGTTGCCTATAACCTTCTTTAAGCATGAAACATAGAAAATTGGCTGTACTTGTGAAGATGCAGGCAGCTCCAATTTGTATGCCATAGTACCAATATTTTGCAACACCTTATAAGGGCCATAGTACTTTGGTGATAATTTATTATCCTCCTTGGCTTGCTTGAGGGACATCTGTTTGTATTGTTGTAGTCTTAAAATTACCCAATCCCCTACTTCTAAACTTCTTTCACTATGATGTTGATCT
>SNQJ01S0207918.1:0-16224 GCA_010110895.2 Picea sitchensis
ATATGAGTAAGGTGCATAATTGGTGTGTGTAGGTTAGCATAGTGAAGGTTACTATCAATTGGTTCAAAGTAAGCAACTTGGTTAAGTGGTTCTGCCTAACCTGGGACTAGATATGGTTATGGAATGGGTTTTGGCCCCCATTCATAACAAGAATCTTATCGTAATAGCATAGTTATCGTAATAGCACCCGACATTCCCTTATATCCCCTTATTTCTACTTTTAGCGGTGCATTACCTAGATCTACTAGCATCAAAATGCTCTCTCTTTTTTGGGGGGCTTAAATACTTGTTAATTCCTTATGGGGCCCCAAAAAAATATAACTTGTTATCTTTGTAACCTCACTTCAAATGGGTCCCGTAGCCCAAAATAAGTGAGCCCTGGTTCGTGAACTCACTCCCCTCGCTTCCAGGTTCTTTAATGTGAATATTACAAACATATGGCCAGTTTCTTTATGATCAATTTCCACATAAAGCCCATCTTATTAAAGGAGGTGAGAAAGAGAGAATGATTAGTTGGCTCTGAGATAACCTCAAGATAGCTACTTGTGGTAGTAATGTATATGCTTATGGTAATTGGTTAAACTGCATCGACTGCTTAACCTACTAGAAGAGACTAATACCTACAATTTAAAAAAAATATTTTGATCGTGTTAAGATCCTCTTATCCTGCACAAACAAAAGACGTAATTTCAGACATATGTTGACTTTGATAATTTAAAAAAATTAAAAATAATATTTAAAATTTAAAAAAAAAAGGTGAAAGTTTATTTTGGAAACATTAATTACAATGCAGTGAAGGTGTATATAGTGAAGGTGTAAGTTATATTTTGTTCTGAAAACATTAAATACAATGCAATGAGTCCATTTTTTATGATGTTTACTATTCCATTTATCATTGTATGGTGTTTAATATTAGATACACTATTTATCATTTATCATTGCATGGCGTTTAATATTTTCCATTTTTGATGATGTTTAATATTCCATTTTTGTTTCATTGATTTGATCGACTCTTGTGGGGAGAGTGCGTTGTCTAAATAACAGCCTGGATTCCATCCAACCAACAAACAAAAAAATGCAACCAACACGGTCGAAAACTATGTATTAAACATAGTAGGAAACTATTTACTAAATGGTGGGGACTTTGGGAGCGTATCCTTCCTTTCATGGAGGGACTGGATTTGGCATAGGCTATTTATTCTATGAAATGGATTCCTATGGGATGCCTCCAGAATCATGACCCCATCTTGTCGAACAAACGATCGGTCGTCAATAAGAACCCCCGTCCTCATCCGCAAGGCCCCGTTCTGCCCAGGCCCACAACACCCAAACGATCGGTCGTCAACAAGAACCCTCGTCCTCGTCCTTAAGGCCCCGTTCTGCCTGTTATCGCACGGTTTGTAGGAAGGGTTTAGGCAACTTGAGTCAAGGCTTAAAATCGGCGTAACATGAGCTTCCCCACCCACTGTCACCTCGATGGGGAGCTCTTTCTATTTAGGATGGCAAGTCCAAGGGAGACGTCCCAGGTAATCTGATTAATGAAAGGGATAAAGGGGTAATGGCTCAGGATAACAGTGGCCTTTCACAGATTACTGCCAATGATGAGATAGTCAAGAAGAATGTCTTCCACTGGATGGCACCTGTTTGCGAGACAAGACAAATAAAGCTAGAAATGTGCTTGCAGTGGGTTAGTACTTCACAATATCAATGACTATCCTCCAATACATATATGAGCAATGATGAGATATAATTATTGGCGAAGTCAATGATTATCACTTCTTCAATAAGTACACCAAAAGATAAGAGCATTCAATGTGCAAAATTAGATCCTTATCATATCACAATGCTACAAATATCAAATCTGCTCATAGTAGGTAATGTTGCTACATCACCTATATTGTTGCTACAAGAAGTGTGACGTCAAGCATTTAATTGACAGGTCAAAATGAAGACAATGAGTGAAACGTTTTGTCAAATAAGCTCATAGATGCAATCACCAACTCAAAGTCAATCAATATAGATGACAAATGTCACAACGTTGCATGCCAAGCAAGAGATCTAAAAGGTGTGACGTCACCTATATAAGTTTGTTGCAGTCACTATGACGTCATCCCTATCAACAAGTCAATTTGAAAGGGAAAGAGCACAACGTTTTACCAAACAAGCTTATAAATGTAATCAATAGCTCAAAGCCTATCAAAAGAAGGTGACAAAGTCAAAACGTTTATGTCAAAACAAGAGATCAAGCAAGGTATGACGTCACCTATATAATTTTTGTTGCAGGATTAGGGTTAGCTAGCCAAGAAGTGACGTTTTGACAAATTCAACCAATAAAAATGCAATAAACCTCTATGGCTATGATAAGATGACTAGGTCGTACCTTTCTATCCAAACACAATTTCAAAATCAGCAGGACGTCATCTTGTTAGGGTTAGTTCAAGTAGCTAGGGTTAGATGCTAGGTTAGTTAGGGTTTTAATTTTGAAAGTGTTTGAAAAAGAGTTTGAAGACAACAAGCTCAAAAAGAGTCTCTAGACTAGTGCCTTGGGTTAATGGAGTCAATTTGAAGTGAGACTAATGGTTTTAGGAGAAACTTAAACGGAAAAAGAGTTTGAAGACAACAAGCTCAAAAGAGTCTCTAGACTAGTGCCTTGGGTTAATGGAGTCAATTTGAAGTGAGGACTAATGGTTTTAGGAGAAACTTAAACTCAAGGGCAAGAGAGTTAGGGTTTGATGGCAGCAAGGCCACCAACCCTAAACCCTAAGAAGGAAAGACTTGCTATTTGGTGTAGCTAAGGCTACTCTAAGCTCTCTCCCTTGAGACTTATTTGCTAAAACTAAGAAGCCATTAAGCACAAATCTAGGCTAAAAAGTATTACCATTGCGCTTTTCAAACCCTAGAAGTAAACCCTAGGGTAAATCCAAATTAGGCCTAGGATGCCTTCTTCTTCAATTTGTGCTTGAAACTAACTCAAGAAAAGAGAGAGTCTAGTGTAGCTATGGCTAGGCTAAACTCTCAAATCAGTCGGCTATGTTTTATTCATGGGGACATGAAGCCACGACCTACTTGTGTGTTGGCCCCTAGGGTTTCAAGAATTGCTAAAATAACAACAAGATAACAATTTCTAATGCAAGATGTTAAATCTTCAAGAACCATTCATTCAAGAAGTTTTGATGAAAACACTTACAAGATCATGAAGAAAGCATAATCCACACCCCAGTTGTAAACCTCCAATGAATAAAAAGCACCACTTTGCCAAAAATAGCCTTCCAAGAAGTTACAGCCTCACCCAAAAGAGAAGAATAACCAAGACAAAAGACTAGAAATGATATCTCCAAGAGAGTAAGTTATGTTATGATAAATGAAGAGGCAACGCCCCCTTCTTATATGATCTCTTGACCTTTAATTTACAAAATTAGGGCAAAAAACAAATGACATGTATTTATTACATTACAATATTTCTCCAATCATCATTTGTCACCTTTGCATACGCTAAAATGCCAAAAATGAGCTAATGGAGACGTCAGGCCCCCTTTAGGGAGACGTTGGCCCCTTTTAGGGCTAAATCATCATCATAACCCAGATGTTGGCCTCCGGGCTCCCCAACTGCTGAGTGTGGAAAACAAGCCCAACATGCCGCCCGCTGCTCCAGAAAGTGTCCAACTAACCCCGGGTGGCATCCAATCCATCTAGGTCAACGGCCCCTCCGGCATGGATGATCCCCATAGGCTGGCCCTCTAAAAGCGTCCTGATGAAGGCGCCCTTCTTCTCCTGCAGCACCGCCAACTTTGTCCCGCCTCTTCCATCCCAACGCCCATCCGGGTGGGCTCTTCATCTCCATGGAGGTCCTGAACTAATCATCTCCCATGTGCACCAATCCTGCACCGTCCGCGGGTCCCCGCGACATCAAAGACTATGCCTCCGTGGGCTCATCACCTAGACATCATAGCAATGTAAATCACATCTCACTGGCTAAAATTATCAAACATACGCATAACATCCCTCTAACAAATCTTCTAAGAGCTCAAAGACATTACACGTAATCTACTATACAAAGCTAAAGAAACCAAAAGGGAAACCTATTGGGCTAATACCCACAAGAAATGGAAAGCCAAGAAGGGTGATTCACCATGTATAATGAGATGATGTGGGTTTTAGGGGATGTCTAGTCATAGTCGCAATTCAGGGCCGTGTCGCCCTCTCCCTCCCTCTCTGGTGGTTTTGTAGGAGGCGAAAGGTACCGGCCATGCATGCATTTTTCCTTAAGTCCCTATTGCCTTATCTTTCTTTATTTGCATTTTTACTACAAGCCTGATGAAGAGGACACCGCCTTGGCTTGCTGGCTTGAAATGGCCAGCCACCACTAAGATTCATAAATGAGAAGCATCGGCTCGATGAGACCCCTTTGGCCATGCAACCAAAGGTCACTTCCCTCGGTTTGGGTGACCGATGATGGCAATGTGTCATACTGTTAAATACTTATGAACATAATGGGTCGGCCATGATGAGACCTCCCATCCTCTTGGTTAGTCTTGCATTTATTTATTTATCATTTTCTTTAGGTCCCTTTAGTTTCATCGAGAGGTTTTTTATTGCCTCTCTGGGATCCTCCGGCTAAGCATCTCTAGGTTTTCATTTCCCATGGCTTTTATCTTTTACCTTCTTACGTTTACCTCCTCGGCCTTTGCATTCCCTTCTTCCCACAAGACAAGATGTATTCCTCGGATGGTCATCCCAATGGATGCATCTAGGGGAAATGGGATGGATGAGGTTTTAAGATGTAAAAGTACATGGAGCGGACGCATGGTTTCCGTAAAAACCCCTTGGTGGCTAACCAAACCCATGAATACCAACTTGCTGGTGCTACCCCATCAATCACCCCAACATTGGTCAAGTGGATTAGTGTAAGATCCAAGCAGCCATCCCAAATGAAAGGACCCACGTATACATAAGAAGGTTATAATGATCAAATATGACACATACCATGATACCTTGGACCACAATTTTCACTCAAGGAAGCAAGAGCCTTTTTTCCATGCAAAGCCTGTGCCGTAGTGATGGAGGTACGGTACTCTATACCGTGACAAAGTCGGGTCGAAGAAGAAAGATGGCCCTCCGTGCTCAAATCTCTCCGCCTCGGTACTCCATTTCTGGGACCATGTGGGCCTCGACATGATCTCCTAGTTATCCCCGATATCGGGATAACATCCTGCTCCAACTCGGGGACATGCGCTAACCGCAGAGCGTATGAGAACCTCGCCACCTTCGCATAGACCGTGACCTGCTCACACTCCACAAAAGGGCATTAGCGACAAAAGACGGGTGGTATTGCCACTCAAGAAGCAAAAAGTATATACATGATAAAGCAATAGCATGTGCGTAGTAAATGTGCATATAAGGCACCATAAATAAATACAAAGCAAAATAAGCACTGTATTTTTACTACCGGGCTGCATGTTGGTAGTCAAACAACCAATGTAGCCAATCCAATAATGTTCCTCGATATCTGCCTTTGTGCTTCAATGGATAAAACCAAACAAGTGGATATCAAGCACAAACATGTCATGAGTTAGAAATATACATTATAATAACGGAAAAGTCAATCTAACTCATGGAGGCGGGGTGGAGGGATAAAATCTTGCCAAGTCCATCTCCTCGGTAGTGCACTCAATTCTATCCGAGAAGGGTCATGAAACATACTAGGGTTCAAAAACAACTCAAAGGGCTTGTAAAGTGGTTACCTAGGGCGCCATGCTCTAAAGAAAGAATTGACAAAAATTTCGTAGAAGACCGGGCATCATCAAGAGGGTTGAAAAACTGATTGAAATAGTATTACCCAACCAACCCTTGAAATCTAGGGTTTCTCCGTGAGGAAACCCCAACACTAAAAAGGTACTTCCCAACTACACCTCGAATGAAAAGGAAGGCAAAGAAATAACCGTGGTTGGGATGAAAAGTCATGAGTAACTTCCTTCAAGCAAAAAATGTTCCTACTTGTATTAAAAATTTGAGCATAACGATGGTTGGAAAACATCTTCATCAATAGGGTCCAAATGCTCAACAAAGAATTCTTCATCAAACATTCTGTTGCAGATCACAAACATCTCAAGAAAGAGGTACCTAGGTCATCCTTGGTGTTTGAAAGCTACAAGTAAAACATCATCCTTTTGTTGCCATTGGTTATTAGTAGACCGTTGTGACAACCGCAAGGGAAACAACTGAAGATGATTCTCGGTGTCATAGATGGGATCGAGATCATAACCACTCAGATCCCACCCACGCCTCCCAACATGTATGAACTCACTGAAATCAGCTATATCAAGACGTTATCATAACATGCGTGATCCGAAGATTCATCCCTCCTTTTCATTAAGGCGCTGGTAAAAGCATCATCAAAAATGAAAGGAGGGCAACTTAATACCTCTTATGCAGACTTCAAGGACTCCCCAGTGTTTTAGCATCGGTTGTTTCTTCTTCATCCCTCGGTGGATCAAGCTCTATTTCATCCAGGCTTCCATTTCTCTTCTTCTTTGAATCAAGTAATAAAGCATCATTAGAATTTTGACGTGGAAAATAACTAACCTCATCTTCGCTTTGTCGCATGTGAGAAACCGGGTTCTTGTACGACTCTTTTATCGAGGAAGGCGACATAGATACTCTTTATCACTCTTTGCTCGATTTTGTTTCCCAGCCCATGTCTTCAATTGTCCGTTGAACGGCTGGTCCGCCTCTTCTTCTTGGAAATCATCAACAAGGTTTTCATGGAAATACAAACTTTCCATAGTAGTAAGAGTACTTGAGGTGAAGAGGTCATTTATCCTTGATGAGAAGATATTACGTTTAATCTCTTTAGCCATGCCATAAGATTCATTGAGTCTTTGGGGTCTTTCTTTTATGGAGGGGCACACCTAGGTGTGGTAAGATCGCATGAGTATAGTGACAAACAACATACTCCCTTTCAGGGCAATGGCTATTCGGAATATGATATAGAGAGCCTTCAAACCTACTCTGGAAGTCAAAAAAAGGTTTCATTCTCCCTTTGCTTTACATCTTCAAAGTTTTAGAAGTAATCGGGACATTGTCTTCCTCGAATGAAGTCTCCATTCTTCTGTTAAGACTTCTTCGAATCTGGTTCAGAGGATGCTAGTAACAATGGTGATTATCATACCACTTTTTGGCATTTCCATGAAGAGTTTTAGAAAAAGGTTTCATCACCATATCTTCGTGATCATCATCAACATTGGTTGAGTCGAAAAGTAAGAATAAAATTCACTCATATGAAATTCAGCCTCTTCCTCACTTTCACCAGTGAATTTAGGGAACCATCTCTTGGAGATAGGGGCATTTGTCTTGGATATCCCGGATTTTTCTCTCTATGTCTAAAGGTTTATAGCTCCCGTGATCCCATTGTGAAGTCATAGTTACTTCATACCGTTGGAGTCGCCTGATAGTTTTCCTGGAACTACCAAAGAATAGGGAAAAGGTAGTGGAGTCGTGTGTTTACAAGAAAGTTCCAGGCAAGGCTTACCTCCAAAGATATGTCGCTGAGGAAGGTAGACACAGTGTTCCACGGCAACGGCGCAAAAATGTTATTATCGTACGGTTTGTAGGAAGGGTTTATATAGTTTGAGTCAAGGCTTAAACCGGCGTAATGTGAGCTTCCCCACCCACCGCCACCCCGATGGGGGGCTCTTTCAATTTAGGATGGCTAGTCCAAGGAAGACGTCCCGGTGTAATCTGGTTAATGTAAGGGATAAAGGGGTAATGGCTCATGATGAGAGTGGCCTTTCATTAACGCCAATGATGAGATATCAATTAGGAAGAATGTCTCCATCGATGGAACCCCTATGTAGACAAGATAAATAAAGCGAAATGTGCTGCAGTGGTTAGTACTTCTCAATATCAATGACTATCCTCCAATACATATATAGCATGAGCAATGATGAGATATAATTATTGATGAAGCCAATGATTATCACTTCTTCAATAAGTACAACAAAAGATAAGAGCATTCAATGCAAAATTAGATCCCATTTCATATCACAATGCTACAAATATCAAATCGGCTCATAGTAGGTAGATGTTATGTTAATGGGCCACCTATATTGTTGCTAAGCAAGAAGTGTGACGTCAAGCATTTAATTCACAGGTCAAAATGAAGACAATGAGAGGAACGCTTTGTCAAATAAGCCTACGATGTAATCACCAACTCAAAGTCAATCAATATAGATGACAAATGTCACAACGTTGTATGCCAAGTAAGAGATCTAAAAGGTGTGATGTCAATTTATATAAGTTTGCTCGCACACTATGATCGCCACCTATCAACAAGTCAATAATGAAAGAGCACAACCTTTTACCAAACAAGCTTATAAATGTAACCACAGCTCAAAGTCTATCAAAGAAGGTGACAAAGTCAAATGTTTATGTCAAAACAAGACATCAAGCAAGGTATGACGCCGCCACCTACAATTTCAAGCAATTAGGGGTTAGCTAGCCAAGAAGTGACGCTTTGACAAATTCAACCAATAAAATGCAATAAACCTCTATGGATATAGCGATAAGATGACCATGTCGCATCTTTTATCCAAACACACTCAAAATCAGACGCCATCTTGTTAGGGTTAGTTCAAGTAGCTAGGTTTAGACGCTTAGGTTAAGTTAGGGTTTTAATTTTGAAAGTGTTTGAAAAAGAGTTTGAAGACAACAAGCTCAAAAAGAGTCTCTAGACTAGTGCCTTGCCAATGGAGTCAATTTGAAGTGAGACTAATGGTTTTAGGAGAAACTTAAACTCAAGGGATTAAGAGATAGTTTGATGGTGTTTCTATGGAAAGGCCACCAACCCAAAACCCCAAGAAGGAAAGATCTACCTAGGTGTAGCTAAGGCTAGCCTTAAAGCTCTTCTCCTCTCCTTAAGACTTATTTGAAAAAACGGCTAGCTTACAAGCACAAATCTAGGGTTGAAAGTGTTGCTTCATACAAGGCTCTTCACAACTTCTAGAAGTAAACCCTAGGTGTAAACTAAATTCTAGTCCTAGGACTTCTTTCTTCAATTTGTGCTTGAAACTAACTCAAGAAAAGAGAGAGAGTCTAGTGTAGCTATGGTTAGGCTAAAACTCCCTCAAATCAAATGGCTATAAGATTTCATTCATGGGGACATGAAGCCATGACCCACTTGTGTGTTGGTTCCCTAGGGTTTCGCGAATTAAGCAAATAACAACAAGATACTCAATGCAAGATGTTAAATCAACAAACCTCATTCATTCAAGAAGTTTTGATGAAAAAAAACACTTACAAGATCATGAAGAAACCATAATCCACACCCTAGTTGTAAACCTTCCAATGAATAAAAAACACCACTTGCCAAAAAAATAGCTCTCCAAGAAGTTGTCCCTCACTCCAAAAAGAGAAGAAAAACCAACACAAAAGACTAGAAATGATATCTCCAAGAGAGCAAGTTATGTTATGATAAAATGAAGAGGCAACGCCCTTTATTTATATGATCTCTTTGACCTAATTTACAAAATTAGGTCAATAAAACAACCGACATGTATCGACATTGCTAATATCTAATCATTTGTCACTTTTACATGCTAAAATGCCAAAATGAGCTAATAATGGAGACGCCAAATCCCCTGGGGAGACGCGCTATCCCTTTAGGGCTAAATCATCATCCCCGGCAACCTGCACGCTGGCCCCCTGGCCCTACCGCTATGCAAACGCTTCCAACATGTCGCCGCCCGTAAAGCGCCCAAATAGCCCCTCGATGGCTACGCCCAATCCATCTATAGGTCAACGCCCCATCCTATAATGGATCCCCATAGCCAGCCCCGCTAAAACGCCCCGATGAAGGTATCCTTCTTCTCTCTCGCAAGGCTCTCGCTACAACCTTGTCCCGCCTTCATCCCAACACCCATCCGGTGGGCTCTTCAGCCCCATGGAGGTCCGAATCCAATTCATCTCCCATGTGCACCATCCTCCGGGTTCTCGGTCCGTATGGTCCCACATCAAAGACTAGTGCCCTCTGTGGCCCATCCTAGACATCATAGCAATGTAAATCGCACCTCATCATTAAAATTATCAAACATATGCATAACATCCCTAACAAATCTTCTAAGAGCTCAAAGACATTACACACCCACTATACAAAGTTGGCAAGGGAAACCAAAGGGGAAACCACAATAATACCCACAAGAAATGGAAATTTTCCTCGAAGGGTCATTCAAACCATGTATAATGAGAGCATGGTTTTTTTAGGGATGTCTAGTCATAGTCGAATCTAGGGATGAGGTCGTCTGTGGGTTCCTCTTTAGAGGCTTTAGTCAGACTGGCCATAGATGCATTTTTCCAAGCCCTTATTGCCTTTATCTTCTTTATTTGCATTTTTACTACAAGCCTTGACTTAAGAGGACACCGCCTTTGGCTTGGTGGCTGAGCTCACAGCTGCTACTCCACTCAGTATCTTCACAGAAATGAGAAGAAGGTCGGGCTCGATGAGACCTCTTCCTTTGGCTGCAACCAAAGGTCATCAGCTCTAGTTTGCGACCCTCGGGGATGCAATGTCATACCGCTAAATACTTAAGAACATAATGGTCCCGGCTCGTGATGAGACTTCCCATCCTTTTGGTTAGGTCTGCATTTATTTATTTATCATTTTCTTAGGGTCCCTTTAGTTTTTATCGAGAGGGATTTTATTGCCTCTCGGGATCCCCCTACGGGCATCTCTAGGTTTTCATTTCCTATGCTTTTATCTTTACCACCGCTTACCTCCTCGCCTTTTAGCCCTTCTTCCCACAAGACAAGATGCACCTCGATGGTCATCCCAATGCATACGTAATTTAGGGGAATGGGATGGATGAGCTGGGTTTTAAGATGTAAAAGTGATAATATGGTGGGAGCGGACGATGCTGGCTCGCAAACCCCTTGGTGGCTTACGAACCCATGAATACCAACTTGGTAAGCTACCCCATCAATCACCCCAACAAGGTCAAGTGGGATTAGTGTAAGATCCAAGAAGTCATCCCAAATGAAAGAGACCTAATGCATACATAAGAAGGTTATAATGATCAAATATGACATACCATGATACCTTGGACCAATTACCTCATGAAGAGCCTTTTTCTCATGCAAGCCTGCCTAAGAGGATGGAGGTTTGCAATCGCTGACAGACAAAGTTATTGAGAAGAGATGGGTCGTATTACAAGTCAAATCTCTTGCTCTGCATCTATGTCTAGGACCATGGCCTCGACAAGATCTCCTAGTTAATCCCTTGATATCGGGATAACATCGCCTGTGCCCACAACACCCTCCGTAGCATCGTTCCGCCAGTCCAGGGTGGCCTACAAAACTCCATCAATCCATTATCTCATATGAGGCAGGATTCGTTCTTGTTTTGTTTGGAGGATGAATAGGGATTTTATATGGCACCTATGCAGGCTTCCTGCCTCGAAGTTCTAGTGGGAAGAAGAACCTGGAAAACAAAAAACTCTATACGAAGCCAACGAATTGCCGCCACAGACTGTTCCTCATTCTCCATCTTCTTCCCCGGCTCTAAATGCCTCCATCAGAAACCAAGAAGCTACCTGCACCACAGTCTCAATCGGGTTTTCAACACAGTAGGTCCAGCTCAAGATCCTGCGGCGCAAAAGAGAAATGAGTTATCTCTGTCGAAACTAAAAGAATCGAAGAGAGCTCGGGATGTGTTATATCATCATTGGACTACAAGCTACCATCACCGTGGAATGGGGACGTTAAACCTTCTTATTCTCCTTTCAGAGACCTAGGTCTGTTCGACAATGCAGTTCGCAAGCTGCGAAACAAGGCAACTTCGACCTTTATTAGTCTTTGGTGGAAGTCTAACCCTAACAAGCACAAGCCAAAACCTAATTTTTCTACCCATGTTTCGTCCTGCGATGGAAGGGAGCTCCTAATGGATTGAGAGGCCTTGTGGGTGGAGGTTAATGAAAATACTGGAATGAATAATCACATCCATCCCCTCAAATAAGCTATCTATCCACGACACCTCTGGTTTGTAGAGAGATACTGCTAGAAGTTCCCTGTGCTTTATATTTCTTATAGAATTTACGTTTCGTTACCATGATGGTGTTTCTTTGATTTTCCTTATTTCAAAATGGAAGAAATATTTTATTTGTTTGCCAAAAAGCATTTAGTTAGAATTTGGTATAAATTCTCGGACAAGAGGGTTGTTTAGCAGTTGAACAAACCGTAATGTGCCAAATAAACTCCACAATACGCACAGAATACAAAGAACCACAAATCAATCTCTTTATCAAAAACTACGCGGATACATTAATGCATAGGAGGAGGCTAATACATGGACAAATACGCTACATGCGATATAGTTTGTGACAGCTAAATTTCCTGGATTAAATTAAACCACCGATTAGTTATTAATAACATTCCCTTAAACCGAAGGGACATTTGTCATCCTTAGCATCATTCTAAATTTTCAAATTTCTCTCTCGTAATCCAAGCTTTTAGTAAAGATGTCCACAATTTGCTCAAGGAAACAATGATTGAGATGAATGGATGACCTAATTGATAGCAATGTTTTTATGATAATAATGTTTTTGTAGAAGAAAAATTGGTTGATAATAATGTTCCTACCGAGGAAAAATTAGAGGATAATAATGGTCATGAAGAACCCATTTCAAACACTCTTGAAACTGAACAAACATATGAACAACCGCACGCAAATCAACGAACCAAGACAAATGCCAAAAGGTTCGATGAATTTGAGTTGAACTTTTCTACTGTTAATGAACCTACTACTTTGAAGAAGCCACTAGTTGTAATGAATGGAAAGATACAATGCAAAAAGAGTATTGATGCTCTTATTAAAAATGGCACTTGAGGTTGGTGGATCCTCCTATTGGAATCAAACCAATTGGTAGTAACTGGATTTATAAAAGTAAATATAAAGTTGATGGTTCTCTTGATAAGCACAAAGGAAGACTTGTATGCACAAAATATATTGATTATATGAAACTATTTGTTTCCTTGCCACGGGAATGTAGTGACCGAGTCCTTATTTTCTTTCTTGCAACCAAAGGATTGGTTACGATTTAAATGGAGATTTGAAGAATAACGAGATGTTGCCCGTAGGTTTTTGTTGAGAAAACAATATATATGCAATTCGATAAAGTCGATCAGATGGGGAGTTTGAACGTTATTCGCAAGTTGGTACAGCGTTCAAAGACTTTCGCTGATTGAGTAGCATTATCTAGATGATGCAACTTATTTGTTAAGAAAATTGGAAGATCAGTTGTATATCTAGTTGTCTATGCAGATGATTTGCTTATCACAAGTATAACATAGCCATTTGAGTTAAAAGAAAGTTGTATATGTTCCTTGATATGACATTGATTATTGGCGACATTATCTAGATTGAAGTAGAATGGTTACTTTTTACGAAGAAATATTGAGAACTATTTGCGATGAAGGGATTGTAACTTGATTTTCCATCGGGAGCGTATTCGTTTCACTTCAGGCGCAGTTGAAGATCCAAACAAAGTGTTTATAGCTATTGGAGTTTAATTTGTCTTAGCCAGGTTCTAATATAATCTTTGTTGTAGATTAAAGATGTTCGAAGGTCATCGATAAAAGAAAATGAGCTCTCAAATATTAGCATCATCATAGCGGCATCGTCATTCTTGTAAAGTTTCACTTCCATTCATTGGTTGGTCAGGACTTCGACGGACGAAGATAGCATGCTCGGTCATTTGATTTAAATCTTGATGAAATCATATCACGAAGTTAGCCTCGCCGACGAACCCAGTCGAATATGTTGCGTTAGCCGTCAATAAAAGCAGTTCGATTAAAATTTTGAAGACTTCAGGAGAAACAAATGATTAACGCCTTCTTCTTATTATCGGGTCATTTCATTGTCATACCGTCAGGTTTAAATTTACGATATCAACCGAAACATATCATTTGATATCAGCGTTGAGGTGCCGTACCATCATTCAACATTGTTTCCACGCCGAAAATTGCGACATATTTACTGCTGAATGAAGAGAAATTCTGAAAATTAATGATGTTGATGACAATCAATGTTCAATAACCACTGGTTGCCATTTAACTTAGCTTAATCACCGTAACTAGAGTCGTTGTATCGAACGTTCATAATCGTCAGCTCTTTCCTATGTACGGGTTGACCGCTTGATATTAAGAGAGAGTTGATTTTGCCCCTCTACGGCATCGGACCGTAACACCAAATAAACTCCACGCGATGCATACAATGCAGAACACAAATCAACTTTTATGATCAAAACGGATGCGTATACACACATAGGGGAGGAGCTACGTTTCTATGGACGCTACGCCACGGTGAGGATATAGCTGCATAGCTAAACCGCCGGATTAAATTAAACTATCGACATTTGTCATATATCTTTTAGTAGTCTTGACATAGCATTTTTAAACTCAGAACCAAATTTTAATACAATGTTGATATATTTTTTAATCTTTTCGAACCTTTTTTATCCAAAGAAAATTGGCTCGAATTTTTTATATTAATAAAAACTCCTTTACATCAACGGGAAACTTCCCAAGAAATCTCCACTAACATTAAAATTACATCCAGTCAAAATTGTACACAGGCCAGATAAAACTCCACATTTAACACAGAACATAGAGATCAAGGTTAGATCAATGTTATTAATTAAAACTGGACATATTATGTATAGGCGGGCATTTGAGGGACAATTGTGGACAGTTACAGTTACATGGATAGTTGAACATAAATGCTAGATTAGTTAACATTCCCCCTTTAATCTAAAGGGACATTTTTCATCCCAAGCATCATTCGAAATTTTTCAAATTTCTCTCGACCCAAAGATTTAGTAAAGATGTCCACAATTTTCTCTAAAGTGGAACAATGATTGAGATGAATGGTTTTGACCTCAGCATGATGTCGAATCAAATGATATTTGGTGTTGATATGTTTAGTTCGATCATAGAATTTAGGATTTTTGGCCAATTGTATTACAGAAGTATTGTCAACAAAGAGAGGCGTCAAAGTCATTTGTTTCTCCTGCAAGTCTTCAAGAATTTTCTGAAGCCAAATGATTTCTTTTGTGGCTTGAGCTGCTACAACGTATTCAGCTTCAGTTTTAGAATCAACAGGAACTGATTGCTTTCATGATCTCCAAGTGATGGTTGTTGATCCAAGATTCATCAAATAACCTAAAGTAGACACCCCATGCTCTTTATCTCCATCAAAGTCAGAATCTGAATAACCAATGAGATGGAATTCTGAAACTTTAGAATATTTGATGCCATATGATTGAGTGCCTTTTAAATATTTGAGCACTAGTTTTGTTGCTGTCCAATGACCTTCACAAGGCTGATGCATAAACCTGGAAAGTATTCCTACAGCAAAAGTTATGTCAGGACAAGTAGTAGTAAGATAAATTAAACTTCCAACAAGTTGTATGTACTTTGTTGGATCTTCAAATGCACCACCTTCATTTGAAGTAAGCTTCAGATTCTACTCCATTGGAGTAGAAACAGGATTACAATCCTTCATCTCAAATTTGCTCAATAGTTCTCTAATATATTTCTTCTGAGAAATAAAAATGTGTTTCGGTTTTTGATCTACTTCGATCCCTAGATAATAATGTAGTAATCCCAGATCTGTCATATCAAAAACATTCTACAACTCCTTTTTAATAGATGTTATATAATCATCATTATTTCTTGTGATAAGAAAATCATCTACATAGACAACTAGATATACAACTGATCTTCCAACTTTCTTAACAAATAAAGTTGCATCATCTAGATTGCAATGCTTATAATTGAACTTGAGAAGATGTTCAGTTAACTTTTCATACCAAGCACAAGGTGCTTGTTTTAAACCATACAATGATTTTATCAATTTGCTTACTTTATGTTATTTTCCTTTAACAGAAAAACCCTCTGGTTGCAACATATAAACATCTTATTTTAAATCTCCATTTAAGAAGGCAATTTTTACATCCATGTGATGTATTTTCCATCCTTTTTAAGCTGCAAGAGAAAATAAGGTTCTAATAGTGCCCCATTTCGTTGTAGGAGCAAATGTTTCTGTATAATCAATACCTTATTTTTGTGCATACCCCTTTGCTACAAGTCTTTCTTTGTGCTTATCAAGAGAACCATCAGCTTTATATTTAGTTTTATAAATCCACTTACTACCAATTGGTTTGATGCCAATAGGAG
>SNQJ01S0207919.1:4882-28830 GCA_010110895.2 Picea sitchensis
AGCTTCATCAACGCCTATTCAGAAAATCCGCAAGTTGAGTTGTCCAATAAGAATTCTCAGGGTGCCTTATCACTAGCAGCATGCACCTAGTACAAGGATATCTTGTACTTTTTGCAAGAATTGAAGCCTCCTGATGGAATGGGAAAAAGCAAGGTGAGAGCTTTAAAGCTCAAGGCAGTCAGATATTGCCTCATTGACCAAGCCTTGTACTGGAAAGACCCTCTAGGGGTATTTTTAAGGTGCCTGGACCCACAAGAATCCCATAAGGTTATACTTGATTTCCATAACGGCCTTTGCGGGGGGCATCATTTCTAGAAGACCACAGCTCATAAGATCCTCAGGGATGGATATTATTGGCCTACTTTATTCGTTGATGTCTGCAAAGAAATCATAGCTTGCATCAAATGCCAAAAGTTCTCAGGAAAGAAACAACTCAGATCATTGCCATTAAAGCCTATAGTAGCTTCGGCACCTTTTCAGCAGTGGGGGTTGGACTTCATTGGAGAAATTCATCCTCCCTCAAGCCACAGATGGATCCTGACTGCGATAGACTATTTCACCAAGTGGATAGAAGCTACTCCTACCAGGAGTACTTCTCACAAAGTAATTATCATCTTCCTGGAGGATATCATAGCCAGATTTGGTTGTCCCAGCAAAATCGTCACCGACAATGCCGCCTCTTTTAGGTCTGAGCCTTTGGTCAAGTTCTGGGAATAGTTTGAGATTTCGCTGATCCACTCTACTCCCTATTATCCTCAAGGAAATGGACTGGCGGAGTCTTCCAATAAAAGTCTGATCAAGCTCATTAAAAAATTATTGGAAGACAATAAAAGGGCCTGGGATTCAAAGCTCAAATTTGCTCTATGGGCTGACCGGGTGACAACAAAGAAGTCTCTAGGCATCTCACCTTTCCAACTTGTTTATGGAATAGAGGTTGTTTTTCCTACCCATGTCGCTCTATCTGTGGTAAAATTTCTCCAGGACCTTGAAGGAGAGCCCAACCATATGACTAGAAGGATTCATCAGATGGTGGAAGTACAACATATTAGGGAATAGGCCATGAACAGGTCCTACCATCATCAGCAGAAGATCAAGCAAACCTTTGATAGGAAGAGAAAAAAGAAATTTTTCGAGCTGGGTGATATGGTGCTCAAATGGGATGCGCCCATGCAGGATAGGGGAAAACACAGTAAGTTTGATGCCCTCTAGTTTGGGCCTCTCAATATCTTTGAGATATTTTCAAACAACACTTACAGGTTGCAGGATTTGGAAGGCAAAGAAGTTTTTGATGGCCCAGTGAATGGGCATTTCTTAAAAAAATGTTTTTTGTAAGCCGCAGGCGGCTTCTTTTGTTTTGTAAATATCGTTTTATGTTTTCTGTTTTCAGCTTAATAAATGACTCCATAGCCCAACAGTAAGGCACTGAATCTGCAAAAAGAGTCCTTAGAGCATCGCAGGGACAACTCTATCCCCCATGGAGCCTAATGTTAGCGACATTTCTTGTCCTAGGCACAAGAGTATTCGGGTCTGCAAGATGCACGAAAAGCGCCCGAGAGCAGCATTGACAAATCTCGTTTTAAGGCTTCCAAGCATGTAAGAGGGCGAAGTTATGTTGTCGACAGTCTAGATTTATCCATAAGGGCAGATCAACGGTCATCGGGATATTGGGGCTACCAAGTTAACCAGTATATAGCATCAGAGCAAGCGCCTATATTTCAAGACTAAATCTGGGTCGTCCGATCCAGCGACACATAGTGCGAGATCTAGTCGGCATATCGGCATTTGGGAGTTCGAAGGGTGAAAGTCCCTCGTCTTCTCACATCTCAAAACCCCGAACCTCGGAGTGCCGAAATCACCCAGAGTCAGGCCCGTAATGTCATGAAGCAGTCTCAACCACTCATCCAAAGGGGACACCTAGTGCACGATTAGGCTCCTCGCCTTTTCGCTCATCGTGATTTCAAGGCGCAAGGAACAACTCCATCATATTCCCGATGCGCGAGGTGCCAGGAGCGTCCAGGACCCGGGCCCACAACATCACCGAGTAAGTTCAGGACCGTCAAATCTGGGAGAGATGCGTGGCGCCTGATTAAGCCATCTCGGCGTTTCACTCATCGCAAATTTGAATAAGCAAGGATTAACTCCTTCTATTCACGAACGCCAAAATTTATTTGGGAATAGACTAAGGGTCACAGCCCGTGGTCACTTGGGAAAGAAAGGAGCTGTGCAAAAATGGGCCAAAGGCGTGAGTCTAGTCGCCAAAAGGATCATCGTGATCTCCATGCGCCATCCGATTCAACCTCGATCCTGTTTTTTCGCCTGGAGTAAATGAAGATGAGAAGGGGTAGTTGAAACCTCTCCTCAGGTATTAAGTGTAAAGTATGGATAATCTGGCAAGCGGTCTGCTCGAGAGGGTCCTATGTACCCATTTTTCTAAAGAATCCATGTCGAGTCCTCGACCAGCCAGAGGAGGTCTGCACACGCTATCTTGGCACTTAATGGCTCAGCTACTCCCCTTGCAGGAGCCATGCACAGTTAAGGGGGCGTCTGACAAGAATACCCGCCCAAATTTGGCTGAAGGGACACCAAGCCTCGGATGACCAAGTCCACCGATGTTGGGCGATTTTCTCTGAGGATATAAACTCAGTCTTTGTATTTTGTAATCCATCGATGGTTGAGCAAGGCTCCCGGTTGTAAAACTTTAATGAAGCACTGTTATTCTGGTTATGAATGGACTCTTGAGACTTCTTGTCTTATGAATGTCAGTTTCTTTCACATCTTTGTTGACACTGTGTTAGAACGACTCGGAATTAGAGAATCCAGTCGAGTTGTAACTGTTATAGGATGATGTAGATTGGACCACTGTAACAGTTGCATTGTTTCTAATCGGTCCTTGTGATTTTCTTAAGTGATGAACGACTTGGAATTGGAGAATCCATTCAAGTCCCCCTTTCAGTTTCTCGAAGCCCTGAACCAGAGGATCTCAAATTCAGAGTTTTTCGTCTACAAATTACTGAAAGGCCTGTTGCCTGAGGTAGCTTGTCCCCTCCTCTCACCAAGTCTTCAACCTGCTCATTTTCAAATCAACCCACTGATTGAAGTTAGATCAAGACCTCCTTTGTTCCTTACATGTCAGACCTAGTCCCTGAGTTAGAGTGATATCTTCTCGAGTCTCTACCCATTTGATCACCCATTAAAAACTACTGTGACATAAAACTGATGGGCGTCGGGCTCTACTCCTACTACAATCCAAGAGTGACTTTCATCGCCAACAGAAGTGAGTCAGGTAGAACGCAACATTAGATTTATCTTAATGCTAATTAGATCCACGTAATGGATCCCAAAGACATACACAAAGAAGTAATAGTGCGACATAAACATAGATTCATATACATCAAGACAAAGCAACAAGAATAATAATTTTAGGCCCCAAAATAGTCCAATATATTAGCAACATCTCCCTTATCTATCATACAATAAATGTTTTTCTCATGCAATAGCTTGCAATATGAGATCTAGCCCCAAATACCTATTATCCCCTATCCTAGGGAAAACTAAGGAGATTATATCTAGAGGCCCATAGGTCCTAGACATGGAGTATCGAGAGCCATATGAATTGAGCTTGGCCTTGGAGGGCCCATCTTTTCTTCAATGCCTCCTATCTATTAGCAACAAAAAAATCCATCCCATTGTTCTGATTCTGAAGTAGCAATGGGTATTTCTCCATGAAGTAATGAGTCTGTGTATTATGGTATGTGTCACTCTGATTTTTGAAGCATTTGAATATGTGGACTGAACTCACTTTTGTTTCATGACGTTTTCTTGGAAATTATGATCTTTAACTTGTCCATACCTCGGGGGTATGTCAGAGTGCCCTAGTAAGTTGGTTCCCTTAGGGATGAGTTTTCGTTGGGTGGGTCTATGAAAGATCATCATACATTCCTTCCATACTTACCACTTTTCATCATTGTCCCTCTCATATTTCCCCTACCTTGGTTCAGGCATTGGGTTTTCGAAAGCTAATAAGGGTTGTGTTATCGCACATTTTATACTTTGATAGAAGAAAAGGTAAAGGAAAGAAAATTGGTGTAACGGGAGTCTATCCTATCACTATCACCTCAATAGGGTGTCCCTTTCTATTTGGGGTGGTAGGCCCAGGGGAGATGCCCCCAGTGACCTGGGGTTTTGAGAAGGCAAAGTCAAAGTGGCTAGGTAAATATCCCCTCTCACAAGTCACCACTGATCAAAAAGTCCGGTTTAATAACCAATGAAGAGATAATATGACAGAAGTGTACCTGCCCGGAACAAAGCAACAAGAAAACTATATATTTGCAACTACACTTGATGGTTAACACTTCATAAAACCATGGACTTTCTTGATAAAATAAATTAGCTGAATATGACGAAGTAAACATAAATTTTATAACAACAATCTTTATAGAGAAATAATTCACATACAATTTCTTGAAAGTAGCTTCAAACTGTCCTAAAATCATTAACCATTGAAATCATAACACTAGCATTTGATAGAAGCACATAAGACAAGATATAATTCATCCTTTTCAATTGATTTTATGAGCTTTTAATGTTGCATCTAATGGTTGTATCTTACTTTAGTAACAAAAAAAATGTTGTTAGTAGGTCAAGATATTCTAGGGTTAGAAAGTGTTAGTAGGTTGCTTGAGGTAAAAGATTTGAGGGTAGGTTTCATCCATCAAACAATTTTAAGGTCTAAATCAGTTCCTTTTAGGGTTAATGGAGTCTCTTGTAGCAACACAAATTGAAGGAAACAAATTATAATGTAAGAGCTAAGGACTATGAAGGATGAATATTGAGGTGTTGGTAAGCCAAGGCCTCAATCAACAAGCCTTAGAAGGAAAACAACTACTAGGAAGTAGGTAACCCTAGGCCCTAGCAATTTTCCTTCTTCTTTAGCTCAAGATTGAAACAATTAATGGCTTGATGAAGCAAATGGTACTAGAGTGCTAAAATGGTAGGGCTCTAGTACAATGCTTCAAAGGTAGGGTTTGTAGCATAATCTAGTAGGTGAACAATTGTTAAGACAAGGACAATAACATGTGCTTGTTCTCCTAGGGTTTTACACTAGCAATTTCATAATCTTGGAATAAATGCAAAGTAAATACACCATAACCATTAAAAGAAAAGAAGGATTGCATAAATTCACTTACATCCACCAAGAATAATCTAGAAATAAGCCTAGTTGAATATTTTCCACCAAGAAAAATGCCAAGAAACACCAAATTAAGCCTCCTCCAAGAGATGCGCCTAAAATTTCAGGCAATAAACCCTAATTAGGGTGCAAATTTCAGACCTCACTTAAGTGTGAGTGAAAGATGATATAAAATAAGAAGTATTTTCCCCTTTATTATACAATACTAATGACCATAATTAGGTCAAAAAGGCCGACATAGACAGTTACAAATAATATCCAGTTTTTACATTAAGTGTCATAATAAAACCCTAAAACTAGCTGCTAAGGTGACGTCATGACCTTTAGGGTGACAATATCCCCTTTTTGGGCAACGTTGGCCTCCTGGACAAGTGCTCAAAGACATTCTACTAATCTACAAGCCAAGTTTGAAGGGAACGCTAGGACGTTCTATTGGGATAAATCTCATTGGATGTGGGATGTTTCCAGGAGGAGTCAAACCTAGGCCATGTGAGTGGATGAGTTGGAAAGGGATGTCTGGGAAAGGGGTGCAGTGATAGTAGGGAAATGTATGGATTAGTTGTGGGTGCCTCTGAAGAGGGTGAGATGCACCTGTCATGGATGCAAATGTTTCCAAGACCATTCATGCATTTTATCTTTTATTCTTATTTCTTTTTGTTTCAATATGCTAGTTAGGGGACACTGCCCTAGTGTGGTGACTAGTGGTGAAAATGTTACCCACAAGAATTTCACAAAAATGAGAAGGTTGGCTCGTGATGAGACCCCCTTTCTCTTGGCTATGCCACCAAGAGTCACTACCATGGCGTGGTGACCAACTATTGGTAATGTCATACTGCTACATGCCCATGGACCTAATAGGTTGGCTCGTGATGAGACCCCCTATCTTCTAACTAGGTCTTGTTTTATTATTTTTATGGGTCCCTTTGTTTCTTGCTGAGAATATTTTTATTTCTTTCTCGGGGATCCCTGGGCGAAGCATCTCAAGGTTTCATTCTTTTGTCTTTTATCTTTTTCTAGCTACTTTTACCCTCTGGGAATTTAGCCACTTCTTCCCACAAGGTAAGGTACAACCCTTAGATATTTGGCTAACCCAATGCCTAGACCAGTGTAAAGGGATGGATGAGCAGGAAAAAGATGAAAAGTGGTAAGTATGGTGAGAGTGGAAGATGGCCTTTCATGTATCCTCCCAATGGAAAATCAAACCCTATGGGTACCAACTTACTATGGTATCATGTCATTCCCCCCAAGTGTGGTCAAGTGGAAAAGCATAAGATCCAAGCACCTGTTAGAAACAAAAATAATTAAATGCACATATTCAAAGGTTTTGAGGATTAGAGTGACACATACCATGATACCCGGACTCATTACCTCATGGAGAAAGATCCATTTTTGCTGCAGGACTAGCCCAAGGTGATGGATGTTGCTGCTGTTGACAAAGTGGAGGCACTGAAGAATGAAAGGATGGGCCCTCCAGGGCCATGCTGAATTTGATATGGCTCTCGGTACTCTATGTCTAGGACCTGTGGGCCTCGAGACATAATCTCCTTAGTTATCCCTAGGTTAGGGGATAACATCTGGCTCCAACTTGGGGACATGTGCTCACCATAGAGCGCATAAGAACATCAAAATCTATGGCATAACCTGTGACCTTATTGATCTCAACATAAGGTTGTTAGAAATAATTTGGGGTGATGATATCACCCTCGAATCATATATATAATACACAATGTGAAAACAATAAAATATACAAATGTGAATACAAACTATTTTAGCATGAAATGAAAATGGTATATACAAGGAATGAAAATGCCTACCTACTTACCTCTACTTACCTGTTGGCTGAAAGTTAGGTGTAATCAAATAGCCAATGAAACCACCCTAGCAATGTCTCACAATACCTACCTCTGTGCTTCATCATAAACCAAAACAGTGATAAGTTAAGCACAAAAATAACATGAGTTAGAGAATGTAGTATATCATCGGAAATCATAAATTATAGCTCATGGAGGCGGGAGCGAGGGACAAAATCATGCCAAGTCATACTCTCAGGAGAGTGTTCAATCCATTTCAGAAAGGGATCGTGGAAATTCAAAAGTCCAATAGACTGACTCAAAGAGTTGAAGGTTGTCTATCTTGGAAGTCTTCACAATCTGAGGTCTGGGAAGGAAATAGAAAAAACCTGGAGGGTGACTAAGAAGTTCTTAAGGGAAGGTTGAAAGACTAAGATGATATACTTCTTCTTGAGGTATTGAACTTGGCCTTGAACTTGAGGGTTTTCCTTAGAGGAAACCTAATATGAAATAAATACTTCCCAAMTACACCTTTAATGACATATCATGGTAAAGTAATCGAAGGTGGYTGAAGAACGTTATCACAAGGATCCTTCTTCAGGAAAATGATGTCCTTACTCCYATCAAGATCTGAGCATAGTGGTGTTTGATAATCCTCTTCATGGAATAAATTTGAATKCTCAGAGGAATAATCRTCAAAATCCTCAAGGTATGCCCAAAAAKCATCAGGAAGATACGACACTAGKTCAACCTTGGGTGTTTGAAAAGTATCTGTAGTTATGTCATTTCCTAGTTTCCAACTGTCAAAATTAGTAACCTCATATGATAGTTGAAAAGGAAACCTATGAGACTGAAACCCAATGTCATAAATGGGATCCTTATTAGAACCAATCACATACCAATTACGCCTTCCAACACGTATGAACTCATCAATATCAACTATGTTACTATTTGTATCATAACATGAAGGATTCAAAACATTCAAGGGCTCGTCCATCTCTTCTTCACTTCCCAAATCATAAAGTAAAGAATCAAAATTTTTGAAAGGAAGGTAACTTATTGTGTTAGTTTCTTCTTGTGCATGAGATTTGAGGACTTGGGTGTCTTCAACATGCATCATAGTTTCATCCTCATGAGTTGCCCCTTCATATTCAATTGTACAACAAGGAATATCTACATTGCCAGAGGATTCCATTTCTTCTCCCTTCTCTGAATAATAAAACAAGGCATTATCAAGATCTTTAAAAGGAAAGTCACTAACCTCATTCTCTTCTTCTTGTGTAGGGGGGAAAGGCACATGGATGGATTCATTAGAGGGAAGAGGGAATGTCGATAATTCATCATATTTTTCAGGTTCCATCTCCTCAAATGTGTCTTCAACCATCCTTTGCTCTTCCCTGTGGGATTGGAAAACCTCATCAGGATATTTTCCCTTAGCATTTTGTTGGTCAATAATTTGTTCCCCTTCTTCTTGGAAATCAACAATAAAGGTTTCAAGGGAAACTAATCTTTCCAAAATAAGAGTGTTTGAGGTACCTTTGGGGTCATCAATTTTGGTCCCTAGAGAGAAGATGTGTTTTCCCTTGGACAAAGAGATATTATCCTCGATTTTCCTAGCCATGTAATTGGCATCATGGATTGTTTTTGGCCCATTTTTATTTAGGAGAAACCCCAAATGCACCAAGAGTTTGTTGGTATCGAGATACACGAGGTACTTGTATTCAGGATAATGGATTTTAGGAATATGATACAACAATCCCTCAAACCTAAAATCGAAATCCCTGGCAGTCTCATTCTCAACTTGTTTTACATATTCGAGTCCTTTTAGTAATGTTTGGATATCTTCCAATTTCATACCCCATTTTTTGAGAATGATTTCTTCTAACTGGTCCATAGATGTGATGCTAGCAATAGGGAGATGATCATACCATCTTCTAGAATTTCCATGAAGAGTGGCAGAGAAAAGTTTCATTTCCAAATATTCAACATCATCACTGATAGGATGTGTTAGCACAGAAATTTGCAGTAGCAAATTTGGTCATTTCGCAACACCGATGAATCAAGATATTTCGTAGCACATCTTGAGTGCATCTTCCCTCATTACCATTATTTCATTTATGAAGCTCATGTCAATCGATCTCATTTTTTTCAACATCCATGTTTTAAAAGGACATAATTGAGATTTGGTCGTTAAAGTTGTCTAACTGTTTTATTAAAGATTTGAATTCTACTCCTAGTTCGGACAGGCGCTATAGAATCTGTTGTAGATTGGTTGGCAGAGGGAAGTTGGAGATGATGATGATCCATTTTTTATGGTGATTAGTTTTTTCAAACTTGAAGTGTTAAGGAAATATTCTAATTGAGCCTATTGGATGCATCTACAATCTCATAATTCATCAACTAAGAATTTTTATGTTTTTGAAGAGTTGTTGCATCACACAGAAAAACACAGAGATTTCATAGCACCTAGCGCTACAGAATTGTCTACACAGAATGTTATGTAGTTGCGTTACCAAAGGCGCTATAGAATCACCTATATAGACACATAAAAGGTGCTACAAAATCACCTATCCAGACACACAAAAGGCTCTACAGAATCACCTATCCAGACACAGAAAAGGCGCTACAGAATCTGTAGAGCAGTTTTATCGAAGGGCGCTACGAAATTTCTTGTAGAGGTTACTGTTACAAATTTGATCATAAACCAAAATGACGAAGTTGGTTTCTATGAAATATTTTTTGGAGGAAGATGATATCCATGTTGACTTGCTGACCAAATTTCAGCCTGACCCAGTTTGGAATTTGAGAGAAACAATTAAAACACTAGTGCGCTGCGAAATGTGCTGCAAATTCTTTATTTTGCATAATTGATTGGATATTCGCCTTGTTGGGAGGTTTCCACCTATCAAGGAGGGTTCAAATGGATTCTCATGGATCAGTTAAATGTCAAGGGACACCTGCACCTAAGTTTTAGCTCCATTAAAGACCTCAAGCAGTGAGGTGGAAACAATTTATTAATGACTTCCAACAATTTTCTGGAAATTAGCAATTTGTTGGATTTTTGTCTCTTTGATTGTTGCCACCTATCTCCAAGGCTTAGAATCCAATGAAAGATATGGTATTTGACCTCCTAAGTATATTTAGATGCTATTTTCTATTTAAGAGAGGAGGGAGCTCTTGGAGAAGGGTGGGATTCATGATCCAAGAGAGGAGAGAGCTAGAGGAGCAGTTTAGTTGCTCAATTGTAAGCCTAAGGGCCTCTTGTAATTAGCATTTATTCCATTAGAGATTGATGAGAGTTTCTTATTATACTTTGTGTTCTTTGTTATCATTTTATATTGTCTTCTTGATTGAATGGAATTGCAGGAATTGAATATCAATGGTTGTTCATGAGGCAGGAGATTCATGAGCTGCAAATGATTTGTAGTAATTGCCTCCTTTCATGATCTTTGTTCTAGTTATCTTTTAAGTCATTTTTGCAGAGAGGATCTTTTCTTGATGATATTATTCTTTTTGTTATCTTTATTATACCTCCATCGATCAATTATATCCTTTTTGGTCTTATATGAGCTTGAGTGCCTTTGATCTGTAGGATGTGTTGATTCCATGCCCAATGGAATGTTTCTGTTGACAGTTTGCTTCCCTCTACCTTTCTTTCTCTTCCTTGTTGATCCACCCTTTTAAAATTGATTTAATTTTTCAGGCTTGAATGGTTGATGTAAAAGACCTTTTAGTGATGTTAATGAAATAGAGCCTACTCTGGTTTTGATGTATCATATCTGATGAAATCTTGTTTAATGGAAGTTATATTTCTTTTTTTCATATTAATCTCTCTCACTTTGAAATTTTATTGTCATTGAAGGATTCAAATGATGTTTTGTAGCTGTATGAAAATGGATGTTTGATTTTTATACTGTTATGCTTTCTCAAAGTTTTGTTTGCTTGGATTTAAGAAGTTATTCTATCTGAAGCATTTCTCTTCTTTGTCTACTGGCATGGCTTGAAGCTAGTGGTAGATTCACTTCATTTTCTTACTAAGTCTTCCTCATATCCACACTAGTCCTTAAAAACCTGACCTAAGTTAAAAAAATACCTCTTTTGTTGATGCACTTCATCTAGAATTTCCTGTGTTTTGACATTGCTGAACTGATTTCTATCCATTTGACACCACATTTAAGACTTATCTCATAAAAAATTTAATGGGTATTGGGCTTATCCTCTAGCAGTCTGAGGGTGATTCTCGGTGCTAACATTTTTGGCGCCGTTGTCGGGGAAGGATTTGACCAAATTGAAAATCTCACTTGGAAGAACGACATTGCACAAATCTAGGTTTATATGGTGATTGAAGTTGGACACCTTCAAGACTGCACATTCACCATGGGTTCAGAATCTGTTGGTGACTCCATTGGAATGAGACAAATTAAATGTCTATGGAGGCTACCCTGGCCAGGAGGTTTGGCCCACTCAATTTCTCAGCCATAACTAGTTATCCACATCTTGTGCCTCAAATTGATGAATGGAAAGATCTACTGCCTAGATTTTATGAAGGTGATAATGACAACCATGTTGAGCATATTCAAGAATTTCATGATTTGATGTAGGAGCTTGACATCCAACATGAAGAAATACATATGAAGTTGTTTATGTACTCTCTTCAAGGAGATGTCCATATTTGGTATCAGTCCCTTGAAACTTCTAGCATTTCTTCACTCAAAGAGTTTCATGTTGCTTTCAATATTCATTGTAAAAAGTTTTATTCCTCTAAGTTAATTTGTCATAGCTGTTGTGAGGAGTATAAATACTGTGTTCAAGATATAATTTATTCTCATGAAGGATCTGAGGATGAAGAAGATGCCTTGGATGGGGAATCATCTCTTTCTCTTCCATGTTCATCTACATCAGATGAAATATATGTTTGTTTATCTTATGA
The DNA here is from genome assembly GCA_010110895.2 of Picea sitchensis. Taxonomy (NCBI): domain Eukaryota; kingdom Viridiplantae; phylum Streptophyta; class Pinopsida; order Pinales; family Pinaceae; genus Picea; species Picea sitchensis. Next base: position 16,791 of record SNQJ01S0207919.1, read on the forward strand.
AGAAAATGCAGAGGATATTTATTTTCTTGAAACAGATGTATTTAGAAGCCTGACTTATGATGAAGAAGTTGTTTCAACTACTGACCAATAACAACCTATTTTTGATGATTATTCAGATGAAGAAGAGCAGATCCCTACATCACATTTTTTTGACTTAAGGAGCAACCAACCTATGTATGACAACTATGAATCAGATTTTGATGAGGATATGAAGGAATTTCAAGACCATACTATAGATCCTTTTTCTTCATTCATTAAGGAATAACATTGTGAGGAAATCAACCATCCTGGATCTGCAGACAAGATCAAACAACCTATGACTAGTAGTGAAATCAGTTTGCAACCATGTTCAGATTTGCAGATAGATGAAAGTGGCAACCTCCATGGGAAAGAGAATATGTCGAGAATATTTGATCTTCAGTTGGAACAATATCAGGCTGATGTCACCTTTTATTGTCAAAATTTCACTTCTTCTTCTTTTCATGATCTGATTTCTATCTATATGGAGGAATTCATGGATTCAAGGTTTCGGTCTTTGTTTCATGATATGAAAATCAAACTTACAATCAAGTGTGGATCTATGTTCTAGTCTTCATTTTACTGAAACACATATAAAGAGTTTGGCTTGTTAATCAATTTATTGTATGGATTCATTGGAAGCATGATTTTACTTGATCTAGAGGAAGTAGTTGGATAGAGTAGGAGTAGGAAGAATAAAGCTCGGTTATCGACCTTCTTGTTTGCAGTGATTTTGTTTTCAGTATGTGATATTTTCAGTTTCAAATAAAGAGAGAAGGTGCTCTCAAGAATATAGGTTTCCTGGACAACGATAAACATGGATAAGGCCACTGGTATACAATTTCTTGGTAGCTCGTAGGAAGCATGCCATCCCCCATGGAGCCAAATCTTAGCATAGAAATTTGCAGTAGAAAATTTGGTCATTTCACAACATCGATGAATTAGGAGATTTCGTAGCGCATCTTCCTACATTACCATTATTGCATTTATGAAGTTGGTTCCAGTCGATCTTATTGTTTTCAACATCCATATTTAAAAGGAAATAATTGAGATTTGGTCATTAAAGTTGTCTAACTGTTTTATCAAAGATTTCAATTCTACTCCTAGTTTGGACAAGTGTTGCAGAATCTGTTGCAGATTGGCTGGAAGGGGGAAATTGGAGATGATGATGATCCATTTTTTATGGTGATTATTTTTTTCAAACTTGAAGTGTTAAGGATATATTCTAATTGCACCTATTAGATGCATCTACAATCTCATAATCCATCAACTAAGGTTTTTTTTGTTTTTGAAGAGTTGTTGCATCACACAGAAAAACATAGAGATTCTGTAGCACTTGGCGCTACTGAATCATCTACACAGAATGTTCTGTATTTGCGCTACCAAAGGCACTACAGAATCACCTAGCCAGACACATAAAAGGCACTACAGAATCACCTATCCAGACACATAAAAGGCGCTACAGAATCTGCAGAGCAGTTTTATAGGAGGGCGCCATGGAATTTCCTATAGCGGTTACTGTTACAAATTTGATCATAAAACCAAAACAACGAAGTGGGTTTCTGTGAAATTTTTAGTGGAGGTATATGATATTCCTGTTGACTTGCTGACCAAATTTTCACCTGACCCAGTTTGGAATTTGAGAGAAACAATTAAAACACCAGTGCACTGCGAAATGTGCAACAAATTCTTTGTTTTTGCATAGTTGATTGGATATTCTCCTTGTTGGGAGGTTGCCACTTGTCAGGGAGGGTTCGAATGGATTCTCATGGATAAGTTAGATGTCAAGGGACACATGGACCTAAGTTTTAGCTCCATTATAATACCTTATGTAGTGAGGTGGAAACAATTTATTAATGACTTCCAACAATTTCCTGAAAATTAGCAGTTTGTTGGATTTTTGTCTCTTTGACTGTTGCCACCTATCTCCAAGGCTTAGAATCCAATGAAATAGATGGGATTCAACTTCCTAAGCATATTTGGATGATATTTTCTATTTAATAGAGGAGGGAGCTCTTGGAGAAGGGTGGGATTCATGATCCAAGAGAGGAGAGAGCTAAAGGAGTAGTTTAGTTGCTCAATTGTAAGCCTGAGGGCCTGTTGTAATTAGCATTTACGCCATTAGAGATTCATGAGAGTTGCTTATCATAATTTGTGTTCTTTGTATCATTTTATATTGTCACATTTCTTGAATGGAATTGCAAGCATTTAATATCAATGGTTGTTCATGAGGCAGGAGATTCATGAGCTGCAAATGATTTGTAGTAATTGCCTCCTTTTATGATCTCTGTTCTAGTTATCTTTTAAGTCCTTTTTGCAGAGAGGATCTTTGCTTGATGATATTATTATTTTTTTTATCTTTCTTATACCTCCATCCATCAATTATATCCCTTTTGGTTAGGTATGAGATTGATTTCCTTTTATCTATAGGATGTGTTGACTCCATGCCCAATGGAATGCTTCTGCTGACAATTTGTTTCCCTCTACCTTTCTTTCTCTTCCTTGTTGATCCAACCTTTTAAAATTGATTTAATTTTTCAGGCTCAAATGCTTGAGGTAAAAGACCTTTTTAGTGATGTTAATGAAACAAAGACTACTTTGGTTTTGATGTATCATATCTGATGAAATCTTGTTTAATGGAAGTTAGCTTTATTTTTTCCATCTTAATCTCTCTCACTTTGAATTTTTACTGTCACTGAAGGATTCAAATGATGTTTTGTATTTGTATGCCAATGGATGTTTTATTGTTATATTGTTATAGTTTTCTCAGAGTTTTCTTTGCTTGGATTTAAGAAGTTCTTGTATCTGAAGATTTTCTCTTCTTTGTCTACTGAAATAGCATGAAGCTAGTGGTAGATTCACTTCATTTTCTTACTAAGTCTTCCTCCTATCCACACTAATCCTCAAAACCCTGACCTAATTTAGAACAAGACCTCTTTTGTTGATGCACTTCATCCAGAATTTCCTGTGTTTTGACATTGTTGAACTCAGTTCTATCCATTTGACACCACATTTAAGACTTATCGCATAAACATTTTAATGGGTACTGGGCTTATCATCTAGCAGTCTGAGGGTGATTCTCAGTGCTAACAGGATGGAGTCAAAAGAAAGCCCAAAAATCACCCATGTGATAGTCGAATCTTTCCCAATCACTACCAATGAATCTAGGGAGCCATTTTTCGTACTTCGGGGGAATTTGTTGAGGGTACCCTGGGATTTTACTCATGTCTAAAGTCTTGAAGTTTCACGGGTCCCATTGAGAAGTCATGGTTGGATTCCTCACTAGTGGAGTTGCCAGACAATTTTCTTTAAATTATCAAAGGAAAGAGGGAATCACCCTCAGTGGATTCACCAGGTAAGCTTGTAAGGAAAATTCTTTGGATAAAGGCTCACCGAAAAAGTGTCATTTGAAGAATATTGACTCAGTATTCCCCGAAAATGAAACCAAAATGTTATCGTGCAATTTTTACTTTGATAGAAGAAAAGGTAAAGGAAATAAAATTGGTGTAACAAGAGACTATCCTATCACTGTCACCTCAATAGGATGTCCCTTTCTATTTAGGGTGGTAGCCCCAGGGGAGATGTCCCTGGTGACCTGGGGTTTTGAAAAATAAAAGTCAAAGTGTCTAGGTAAATATCCCCTCTCTCAAGTCACCACCGATCATAAAGTCTGGTTTAATAACCAATGAACAGATAATATGTCAGAAGTGTACTTGCCCGGAACAAAGAAACAAGAAAACTATATATTTGCAAGTACACTTGTTGGTTATCACTTTATAAAACCATGGACTTTCTTAGTAAAATAAATTAGCTGAATATGATGAAGTAAACATAAATTTTAAAACAACAATCTTTATAGAGAAATACTTCGCATAAAATGTCTTGAAAGTAGCTTCAAACTGACCTAAAATCATTAACCATTGAAATCATAACACTAACATTTGATAGAAGCACATAATACAAGGTATAATTCAGCCTTTTCAAAAAATTTATGAGCTTTTAATGCTGCATCTAATGTTTTTATCTTACTTTAGTAACAAAAACAATGTTGTTAGTACGTCAAGCTATTCTAGGGTTAGAAAGTGTTAGTATGTTGCTTGAGGTAAAATATTTGAGGGTAGGTTTCATCAATCAAACAATTTTAAGGTCTAAATCAGTTCCTTTTAGGGTTAATGGAGTCTCTTGCGTAGAAAAAATTGAAGGAAACAAATGATAATGTAAGAACTAAGGACTAATAAGTATGAATATTGAGGTGTTGGTAAGCCAAGGCCTCAATCAACAAGCCCTAGAAGGAAAACAACTACTAGGAAGTAGGTAACCCTAGGCCCTAGTGGTTTTCCTTCTTCTTTAGCTCAAGCTTGAACCAATTAATGGATTGATGAAGCAAATGGAACTAGAGTGCTGCAATGGAAGGGATCTAGTACAATGCTTCAAAGGTAGGGTTTCTAACACAATCTAATAAGTGAAAAAATGTTAAGACAAGGACAATAACATGTGCTTGTTCTCCTAGGGTTTTACACTAGCAATTTCATAATCTTGGAATAAATGCAAAGTAAATACACCATAACCATTCAAAGAAAAGAAGGATTGTAGAAATTCACTTACATACACCAAGAATAATCTAGCAATAAGCCTAGTTGAAGATTTTCCACCAAAAAAAATGCCTAGAAAAACCAAATTAAGCCTCCTCCAAGAGATGCGCCTAAAATTTCAGCCAATAAACCCTAATTAAGGCGCAAATTTCAGACCTAACTTAAGTGTGAGTGAAAGATGATCTAAAATAAGAGGTAATTTCCCCTTATTTATACAATACTAATTACCAGAATTAGGTCACAAAGGCCGACATGTCCATTTACAAACAATATCCATTTTTTACATTAAATGTCATAGTAAAACCCTAAAACAAGCTGATAAGGTGATGTCATGCCCTTTCAGGGTGACTTTAGGCCCTTTTTGGGAAATGTTGGCTTCCTGGAGAAAAAATTTATGCCTTTTTGGGCCTTAGGAACCTGCTACATGTGCCACTTGGCACATAACTACCTCCAAAACATCCCAAAATGTTGGATGACATCATGGGTGACCTAGGTGACGTCATGGGCCTTATAAGTCCTACATCATGATGGAAATGGCACAAGCTCCCTGGTTCTATGCCTGCCAGGCTGCCCCTGGTGAAACATCCTCCTCTCTTTGTGATGCAATCCTCTGATCTGTCTTTGCCCCCTGCTGGGGTATCAACATCCATCTCGTGGGATTTTAGCCCCATGGAGGTCTGAACTAATCATCTCCCCATGTGTACCTATCCATCGAGGTACTTATCCATTGAGTGTGGCCCTGCAACATCAACAGATTATCCCTCCATGGGATCATAAGTCACAGGGATCATAGCAATGCCAATCACATCTAATCATCAAGTTTATTAAACATGTGCATAAAACCCTCTTTACCCAGACAAGTGCTCAAAGACATTATACTAATCTACAAGCCAAGTTTGAATGGAACACTAGGACATCCTATTGGGATAATGCTCATTGGATGTGGGATGTTTCTGGGAGGAGTCAAAACTAGGCCATCTGAGTGGGTGAGGTGGCAAGGGATGTCTGGGAAAGGGGTGCAATGATAGCAAGGAAATGTATGGCTTACCCATGGGTGCCTCCGAAGAGGGTGAGTTGCACCTGTCATGGATGCAAATGTTTCCAAGCCCATTCATGCCTTTTATCTTTTATTATTATTTCTTTTTGTTTCAAGAGGATAGTTAGGGGACACTGCCCTGGTGTGGTGATCAGTGGTGGCAATGTTACCCACAAGAATTTTAGAGAAATGAGAAGGCCGACTCGTGATGAGACCCCCTTTCTCTTGGTTATGCCACCAAGAGACACTACCTTGGCATGGTGACCAGCTTTTGGAAGTTTCATACCACTACATGCCCATGGACCTAATAGGTTGGCTCATGATGATACCCCCTATCCTCTAAATAGGTCTTGTTTTATTATTTTTATGGGTCCCTTTGTTTCTTGCTGAGAAGATTTTTATTGCTTTCTCGAGAATCCCTGGGCAAAGCATCTCAAGGTTTCATTATTTTGGATTTTATCTTTTTCCAGCTACTTTTACCCTCTAGGCCTTTATCCCCTTCTTCACACAAGGTAAGGTAAAACCCTTATATATTTGGCCAACCCAATTCTCAGACCAGTGTAATGTGATGGATGAGCAGGAAAAAGATGAAAAGTGGTAAGTATGGTGGGAGCGGATGACGACATTTCATGAATCCCCCCAATGGAAACTCAAACCCTATGGGTACCAGCTTACTAGGGCATCCTTTCATCCCCCCCAGGTGTGGTCAAGTGGAAATGCATAATATCCAAGCACCCGTTATAAAGAAAAAACAATTAAATGCACATATTCAAAGGTTTTGAGGATCAAAGTGACACATACCATGATACCTGGACTCATTACCTCATGGAGAAAGATCCATTTTTGTTGCAGAACCAGGCCGAGGTGATGGATACTACTGTTGCTGACAAAGTGGAGGCACTGAAGAATTGAAGGATGGGCCCTCCAGGGACATGCTCAAGTCTATCTGGCTCTCGATACTCCATGTCTAGGACCTATTGGCGTCGAGACATAATCTCATTAGTTATCCCTAGGTTATGGGATAACAAGTTGTATCTTGCCTAGTGGGAAGAAGGGGATAAAGGCCCAGAGGGTAAAAGTAGCTGGAAAAAGTTAAAATCCAAAATGAAACCTTGATATGCTTCACCCAGGGATTCTCGAGAAAGAAATAAATGGATTCTCAGCAAGAAAAGGGAACCCGTAAAATAAAATAAAACTCAAGATCTAGTTGGTGGATAGGAGGTCTCATCATGAGAAAACCTATTAGGTCCACGGGCATGTAGCAGTATGACAATACCATCTATCTTGTCCCCAAACCAAGATAATGGCTCTTGGTGGCATAACCAAGGGAAAGGGGGTCTCATCACGAGCCAACCTTCTCATTTCTATGAAATGCTTGTAGGTAACACTGCCACCATTGGTCACCACGCTAGCAAATTGTCCCCCAACTATTCTCTTGAAAATAAAAAGCAATAAGACAAAGAATAAAATACATGAATGGGCTAGGAAACAATGGCGTCCATGACAAGGTGCAAGTCTCCCTCTACATATGCACCCACATGTAAGACCTACATTTCCTTGTTATCATTGCACCCCTTTCCCAAACATTCCCTACACCATTTCATACACCTACATGACCTATATTGGCCTTCACCTAGGAAACACCCCAAACTTGAGGAGGATTGGCCCAATAGGACATCCTATGACCCTCTCCAAACATGGCTTGTTAAACTGCATAACGTCTTTGAGCATTTATCTGGGTAAAGGGGGGTTTGATGCACATGTTTGGGTAATTTGATTATTAGACGTGATTGACATTTCTACGATCCCTGTGAATTATGAGCCCCTGTAGGGTGTACTTGTTGTTGTTGTAGGACCATGCCTGACAGACAGGTACATATTGGGAGATGATTAGTTCGAACCTCAATGGGGCTAAAATCCCACCAAATGGATGTTGTGACCCCAGTCAAGAGTGGAGAGACACCAGAGGCTTGCACTGGAGAAAAAGAAGGGCGTTTCACCAGAGACACTTTGGCAGGCTTGGACCTAGGGGTATCTTTCTCTCCCCCCTAAACGTTGGCCTTGGGAGGCCCATGATGTCACCCAACGTTAGATGGACATGATGGAGGCAGTTGTGTGCCAAGTGGCATCATCCAGAGGCCTTGGAAGGCCTAACGTTTTTCTCATGGAGCTTGAAGTCCCACCTATGAGGCCCAATGTCACCCTAGGAGGGCATGACATCACCTCCACTGCACATTTTAGGGTTTAATTCTTTAAATTTATGTAAAAACTATATTTTTTATGTAATTTGGCCATGTCAGCCTTTTTTTGACCTAAATTGTAATTAAAGGTCATGATCATTGTATAAATAAGAGATAAATCTCTTATATTTTTCATCATCTTTCATTCACACAAGTGTGAGGTCTGAAATTCGCCCCTCTTTAAGGGTATTTGGATGAAATTAAGTGGTGTGCAACTTCTTGAAGAGGCTATTCTTGGTTTATTTTGGCATTTTCATGGTGGAAAGTCTTCAACTAGGGTTTTGTTTCTAGATTATTATTGATGAAGTAAGTAAAGCTGCAATTCTTCATTTATTTTTGAATGGTTATGGTAAATTTGCTTGTTCATTTCTAAGATTATGAAATTGCTAGTTTGAAACCCTAGGGGAGAAGCATATTTTATTATCCTTTTCCTTATAATTTTCCACCTACTTGAATTTGCTAGAAAAATTCTCTTTTGAATAATACACTAGAGCCCTACCTTTGTATCACTCTGGTATCATTTACTGATTAGCTTCATATATTTTATTTCAATCTTGATCTAAGGAAGAAGGAAATTGCTAGGGCCTAAGGTTACTTACTTCTTAGCATTTTTTCCTTCTAGGGTTTAGATATTGAGGCCTTAGGTTACTAACACCTCAATCTCTCACCCATCCCTTTAGATTACCTATTATCATTTGTTGTTTCCTCTAAGAGTTGTTGGTGCTAACCTTGACTCCATTACCCTAAAAGGCACTAGTCCACTCGTAAGTGATTGATTGACCAAAAAACTCTTAAACCATCTTCCCTAAGAATTTTACTAACTCTTACTAACTCTAAATTAGACTAACTCACTAACTAATTTGTTGTTGTTGCAAAATATTGCTACAACCATCTATAACAACAACAAATTCATCCTAAAAGCAATATTAAAAGCTGATTAGACATTGTCATAATTTATTTTGACAACCATTATCATTCTAACAATTTAAGGCTATTATTTCTTGTCATTCTTAAAGCATTATTGAGGTATAACTTGTCATAGTTGTTGCTAAATATACATTGTTTTTATAAATATTTATATTGCTTTAGTTTTACATCATCTTGTTTATCTTTCAAGAGTTCATGGTTTTATGAAGCACTGACATCATATGGTACTTGCAAACAACATTTATTTTCTACTTATTGTCTTGTTCTGGGCAGGTACACTTAAATTATATTTTTCTTCATCTCAATAAAACCTTGAAACTTGTGATCAGAGTGACTTATGAGAGGGGTGGTACTTTCTTATAACTTTTACCTTAGCCTTTTAAAACCCCCAGGTCACTGGGGATGTCTCCCCTGGGGTACTACTCCTTAATAAAAAGAGGTGTCATATTAAGGTGACAGTGATAGGTCATCTTGCTTGTTAGGCCAATTAAGTATCCACTTGCATTTGGCTTTGGGAAAGTACAAATTGTGCGATAACATTTTGGCGCCGTTGTCGGGGAACACTGAGTCAATTTTCTTCAAAGACGACACTTTTCGGTAAGTCTTTCCTCAGAAGCCTTTATCTTACAAATATTACCTCACGAATCCACTGAGGGTGATCCCCTCATCCCTTTTATAGTTTCAAGAAAATTATATGGTGACTCCACAAATCTCAGGGAGGTATACAAACCCTCCCAAGTCCTTTAGAAGAAAACCTCTGCGAAACTCTCCTAAAGTAAAATCATTATTTTGAGGCAATCTTCCTTTAAACACAATGTCTAGTGCAAGAACTCAGACTATTAATCCAAATCAAGCTAATAGCTAGAAACAATGGTCATCCAAGCTCTTCAAAACATTAGACATGACAAACATACCAGGATACCCTAGGCAAATGCCCCCTAAGTATGAGAAATGGTTTCCTAAATTCATTGGTAATGATGTAGTCAATGTCGAGGATCATATCAACAAATTTTGGGCCTTCTTTCAGCTTCATCCCATCAGTGATGATGCTAAATACTTAGTTATGCAATTTTTCTCTGCTACCCTCCATGATGGCGCTAGATGATGGTACAATGGTCTCCCTGACGTTAGTATTAAAACCATGGATAAATTGGAGGACATATTCCTCAAACGATGGAGTGTCAAGGAATACCCCAACATGTTATTGATAAGGTTGAATAACCTCACAAAACAAGATAATGAAACTGTTAGGGAATTTAATGATAAAATTGAAAACTTAATGCAAAAGATCCCAATGAGCCATCATCCTTCAGATATTTTCCTTCTCTTTCTTTACACCAAAGACTTTATAGGACAGATGGACTTTCTCCTAAGAGATAAATCCCCTAAAACAAACCAAGAATCCCAAGAGGTATCTACAAGGATTGAATACAATCTATCGTCATCTAGAGTTGATCCTTTCTATGCCCCAAGAGTCAAAATGGATGTTAAACCTAAGATAGTCCATAACGCTGAACCTACCTCAAATATTAGTGCTAGCTTAGCAAAGCTACAATTGAATATAGATGGCATGGCAAAAACCCAAGAATTAAGGATGAATAAGATTGCCAACTTAGAAAGAGCTCAACAACAAGCTCCTAGGGTTCCTTACAGAGGGAAATTCCAGAAAGGAAATCAAGTTTTTAGACCAAAAAATGATCAAGAACTTCCTAATATTTTGGCCCCCGAAAACATGGTAGATGAAAACCCTTGGTGCTTGTAGTGAAAAGACTCGCATTGGGAGCATGAGGGTCCCCTGAACAATGGTGAACATGACCAAGTGAATATTTTCAATCATACCATTGAAAGTCCTCAATATTTCCTTAATTTCACACTTGAAGAACATCAGGAGGGCATAAAGGAAGCAACCAGAAAGGCTAGGATGGAGGCGATAAAAAACCTTGACCAAGAGTCGAGAGAAAAGTTGAAGAAGAAATAATTCCAAGTGTACACTAGGAAAAAACGAATGAACCAACCTCTATCTACTAGGCCTGTAATTTCACAAACAAGACCTCCATCTATGAACATACTTCTTCCTAAAAATCCTCCCAAAACTGACAAGGTGGATTTGAATTTTGACTTTGAAGGTGCATTGGCAAAAATGCACGTAACCATTCCACTAAGGGAAGTCATCAAGGTCCCATCTATAAAAGAAAGGTTTGAAATTCTTTTCAAAGTATCAGATGAGCCAATGGACCCTCCTATCATGTTACACGCAGACCATTTTAGGGTTCAGTATGATGGACACCCACCTTTCTTCATGACATTATTGGTTAATAACAAATGCCTTAACAATTGTATGCTTGATTCAGGAGCAGGTGCTAACATGATGTATTTGAAGGTTATGGAGAAATTAGGCCTAAAGGCGACACGACCTTACATGAATGTGTGTGGTTTTGAATCCAGGGCCATACCCACTCATGGGGTAGTTGAAAATGTTGAAGTATTCCTTGGAAGATATCCCGAGAGAGTGATCCACGTGGATATTATGGTAGTGGATGTCCCGGATGTATGGGGAATTTCATTGTCCAAAATGTTTGTTGCAATGTTGGCAGGCACCTTAGAAATGGATCTAACTTAAATTAATGTGCCTATGAATGAAGGGACAATAAGCTACCTCCCAAATGTGCCAATGGAAAAGGTCCATGTGCAGTAAATTGATGATGATGTTGAAACTAGCGAGACACATGAGCCAATCAAGGAAATCCATCCTGCATTTTCAGCTAAGGATTTTCCTTTTGCTTCAAAGGAAGAATTTGATAAAATACAATAAACAGATTCTCAGCAAGAAAAGGGGATCCATAAAATAAAATAAAACTCAAGATCTAGTTGGTGGATAGGAGGTCTCATCATGAGGCATCCTATTAGGTCCATGGGGATGTAGTGGTATGACATTACCATCTATTTGGTCACCAAACCAAGGTAGTGTCTCTTGGTGGAATGGCCAAGGGAAAGGGGGTCTCATCACGAGCCATCCTTCTCATTTCCATGAAATGCTTGCGGGTAACACTATCACCACTACTCACCACGTCATGACAATGCCCCCCAACTATTCTCTTGAAAAGAAAAAGCAATAAGACAAAGAATAAAAGGCATGAATGGGCTAGGAAAAAATGGCATCCATGACAAGGTGCAACTCACCCTCTACAGAGGCACCCACAGGTAAGACCTACATTTCCCTGTTATCA
>SNQJ01S0207920.1:0-16224 GCA_010110895.2 Picea sitchensis
GTTCGGGGCCATAAAATCCAAATCGAGCAGCATAATGGAGTTTCACAAGCTCCCGCAAGTCTGTTTGGCCAAGTTCCATGCTACTACACTAGTAAAAAATGCCCGAAAGAGTGTTCTTGAAAATCGACCTCATCGTCAGAAATTGCACTATGCCTCATTGACCAAAACCCTAGTTCTAGATATACTCCAACAAATGGTTTTCCAGTCGATAGAATGATAGCGTAGGGGCCCCACTAGATGAAAATTGGTTCTCTTAATCCAATGCAACTAATGGTTCATGCATCTGAGTCCTAGTTTGAGTTTTAACGTGAGTTGCAACTCGCCTCCACAAGCCATTTAGGGACATGTGGTCAATTTGGTCCATGGGCATAAAATAAAAAACAAATAGCATAACAGACTTATAGAATCTCCCATAAGTCTGTATGGCTAAGGTCCACATGACTACACTAGCCAAAAATACCCAACACATTTTTCTTGAAAATTGACCCGCTCCTTAGAAATTGCACTATGCCTCATTGAATAAAACCCTAATGTTGGAGATACTCCAACAAATGGTTTTTTGGTTGACAAAATGATAGAATAGGAGCCCCAATAGATAAAACTCTATGCTCTGCATCCAATGCAACTGAGGTTTCATGCATCCAAGTCCCGATTTGATTTTTATCATTAGTTACAACTCACCTCCTCAAGCCATTCAAGGACATGTTTCCAATTTCATTCAGGGGCATAAAATCCAAACCGAGAAACATAATGGAGTTTCGCAAGCTCTGACAAGTCTGTTTGGTCAAGGTCCATTTGACTACACTAGCCAAAAATGCCCGACAGAGTGTTCTTGAAAATCGACCTCATCTTCAAAAATTGTACTATGCCTCATTGACCAAAACCCTAGTTGCAAAGATACTCCAACAAATGGTTTTCTGATCGACAAAATGATAGCATAGTGGCCCCACTAGCTGAAAACCAGTGCTCTTAGTCCAATGCAACTAATGGTTCATGCGTCTGAGTCACAGTTTGTGTTTTATCACAAGTTGCAACTTGCCTCCACAAACCATTTAGGGACATGTGGTCAATTTGGTCCATGAGAATAAAATCCAAACTGAGTAGCATAACGGATTTACGTAATCTCCCACAAGTTTGTTTGTCTAAGGTCCACACGAGTACACTAGCCAAAAATACCCAACATATTGTTTTTGAAAGTTGACCTCCTCTTTAGAAATTGCACTATGCCTCATTGACCAAAACCCTAGTGTTGGAGATACTCCAATAAATGGTTTTTCGGTCAACAAAATGATAGCGTAGGAGCCCCAATAGATGAAACTCAGTACTCCACATCCAATGCAACTGAGGGTTTGTGCATCTAAGTTCTGGTTTGAGTTTTATTGATAGTTGCAACTCACCTCCTGAAGCCATTCAAGGACATGTGGCCAATTTCGTTCCGGGGAATAAAATCCAAACCAAGCAACATAATGGAGTTTTGTAAGCTCCCGCAAGTCTGTTTGGCCAAGGCCCATGTGACTACACTAGCCAAAAATGCCCGACAGGGTGTTCTTTAAAATCAACCTCATCTTCAGAAATTTCACTATGCCTCATTGACCAAAACCCTAGTTTTGGAGATACTCTAACAAATGGTTTTCTGGTCGATAGAATGATAGCGTAGGGGCCCCACTAGCTGAAAACTGGTTCTCTTAATCCAATGCAACTGATGGTTCATGCATGTGAGTCCTGGTTTGAGTTTTAGCACGAGTTGAAACTCGCCTCCACAAGCCATTTAAGGACATGTGGTCAATTTGGTCGATGGGCATAAAATCCAAATCGAGTAGCATAACGGACTTACATAATATTTCACAAGTCTATTTGGCTAAGCTCCACATGACTACACTAGCCAAAAATACCAAACACATTTTTCTTGAAAATTCACCTCCTCTTTAGAAATTGCACTATGCCTCATTGACCAAAACCCTAGTGTTGGAGATAATCCAACAAATGGTTTTTTGGTCGACAGAATGATAGCGTAGGATCCCCAATAGTTGAAACTCGGTCCTTCACATCCAATGCAACTGAGGGATCATGCATCCAAGTCCCGGTTTGAGTTTTATCGATAGTTGCAACTCGCCTCCTCAAGTCATTCAAGGACATGTGGTCAATTTCGTTCAAGGGCATAAAATCCAAACTGAGCAACATAATGGAGTTTCACAAGCGCCTGCAAGTTTGTTTTGTCCAAGGCCCATGCGACTACACTAGCCAAAAACGCCCAATAGATTGTTCTTGAAAATCGACCTCATCTTTAGAAAATGCACTATGCGACCAAAACCCTAGTCCCAAAGATACTCCAACAAACAGTTTTTCGATCAACAAAATGATAGCATAGGGGCTCCACTAGCTGAAAACTGGTGCTCTTGATCCAATGCAACTGATGGTTCATGCAGTAAGTCCTGGTTTGAGTTTTATCACGAGTTGCAACTCGCCTCCACAAGCCATTTAGGGACATGTGGTCAATTTGGTCCATGGGCATAAAATCCAAACCGAGTAGCATAACGGACTTATGTAATCTCTCACAAGTCTGTTTGTCTAAGGTCCACACGACTACACTATCCAAAAATACTTGACACATTATTCTTGAAAATTGTCCTCCTCTTTAGAAATTGCACCATGCCTCATTTACCAAAACCCTAGTGTTGGAGATACTCCAACAAATGGTTTTTCGGTCGACAAAATGATAGCGTAGGAGCCCCAATAGCTGAAACTCGGTGCTCCGAATCCAATGAAACTAAGGGTTCATGCATCCAAGTCCCAGTTTGAATTTTATCGATAGTTGCAACTCGCCTTGTCAAGCCATTCAAGGACATGTGGCCAATTTTGTTTCGGGGCATAAAATCCAAACCGAGCAACATAATGGAGTTTCACAAGCTCACACAAGTCTGTTTGGCCAAGGGCCATACGACTACACTAGCCAAAGACACCCGACAAAGTGTTCTTTAAAATCGACCTCATATTCAGAAATTGCACTATGCCTCATTGACCAAAACCCTAATTTTGGAGATAATCCAACAAATGTTTTTTCGGTCGATAGAATAATAGCGTAGGGGCCTCACTAGTTGAAAACCAATTCTCTTAATGCAATGCAACTGATGGTTCATGCATCTGAATCTCGATTTGATTTTTACCACGAGTTTCAACTCGCCACCACAAGCCATTTAGAGACATGTGGTCAATTCGGTCCATTGGCATAAAATCCAAAACGAGTAGCATAACGGACTTACGTAATCTCCCACAAGTCTATTTGGCTAACGTTCACACGACTACACTAGCTAAAAGGACCCGGCACATTGTTCTTGAAAATTGACCTCCTCTTTAGAAATTGCACAATGCCTCATTGACAAAAACCCTAGTGTTGGAGATACTCCAACAAATGGTTTTCCGATCTGTTGAAGGAAAATCTTCCTGCGGACAGGTAGATCTCCTCTTGAGAGCTAGACTCTTAACTCTTAAGACAAAAGACGCTTAACATGTACACTGACTTCCTTTCAGATCTATACAAACTAATGCATGAGGAGGAAGGAGAAAAGAAGTACCTTTTATCGGCGTTTGTCCCTACACGCTCCAAGTTGAGCTCCAATATTTCGCTCCTCGATGAGCCCTATAGACAAACAATAGTATAACCACTTCCTACTCTATTGATATTAGCTTGAAATAGACCTATCTAACAGAGACAAGTTCATGTGAGATTAAACACAAACTAGAAATAAATAGGCCAAGCGTGTCATATTAATGAGAACAATGACAGAAGTAACTTACAACCATAGATGCGAATGCAACAGCTTCGTCAAGTCCCCTTTGTCTAACCCTTGCTCAAAATATCCACGATCCGGATGACATCAACTTCACTGGTTACTTTCCTCCAGTTCACTGTGTGTTTCCTATAAGATCATAGGTTTCATGCTTCCAATTCTTCCCCCTTTCCACCGTGATAGAGCTTGCTTATATAGGTTTAGAGAGGCCTAACCTCTTGAGGTATATTTAGGGTAAGTTGAGGATTTTCCTCCTTGAGTCAGGGATCTTCCCTAAGATCATGGCTGAACCAGGAATTTGAATGCAACTGCCTTCCAAGATTGAAAGATCTTCCCCTTATTCTCCTCAACAGATCAACTTCTACCTGGAATAGGTAGCGCTCCCTCAAAAAGGCCATCAGAGCACTATAGCGCTCCCTAGTAGGTTTCAAGGGGCACCAGTGCTCTTAAAATCCATAGCGCTCCTTCAAAAGGCTTGTTTGGTGTTATAACACTCCCTAACACTTTATAGGGGAGCACCAGCGCTCTTAAGAGTGATATAGGGGAGCGCTCTCTTCTAAAACCTTAGATTGAATGCTTCTTTCAGGTGGAAAGAGGTACTTAACTTCAGTTAACCATTCCTCTTCCTTCAAATCAAGTGTTTGAGGCATTTTAAGTGTCTTCATGGCTAGGCAATAAAAAATGGATTCACAAATAATGTTATTATGAGCAATGTCTTTTATAAATATAATACAATCATTTTCTATTTGAAATAGAATTAGTAAACCCTTGTTGGGAATTAAATGCATCCATGACTTAGTCCACGGTGACTTGGAGAGGTTCCTAAACTTGTTAATGGCATGAGCCTTGTTGGGAACCAAATCCAAGATTCCAATACCATAATCAAAATCCTTTTCACTATACTTGATCTAAACTAATACTCATGGAATAGAGCATCCACGGTTGTGCAAAAATAAGTGCATTTTTGTTATGGAATTTCACTTTGGAACAAGACATGAAGTTCATGTGGGGATTTTAGAATTTCCCATTGATTCTTCAAAGGAATGCCTAAATGGTATGTTGGGTCATGGAATGCATTCATTGCTGGTTATTACTAGATTCACAATTCCCATGAAGCCTTGACATTCTTAAATTGGAATTCAATCATTGGGTCCCTCTGACATCTTGAAATTATTCAACGAAATGCAAGTCTTGGGAAGAAAACCTAACATAATCATCTTGGTTAGTGACACCCAGTGTTCTACCTACATGTGTAGATTTATTGGCCTTAGAATAAGGTAAGTAGGTTGATTCAATTCAATCATTTCTAGTTATTCCCATGCCAAGAATCCCCATGAAGCTCTGATATTATTCAATGAGATGCCAGTTTTCCTAGGCACAAACCCAACTTAATTGTCGCTAGTGTTCCACCTACATGTGTAAATTTATTGTGTCTAGAATAAGGTAAATTGATCCATGGTTATGCAATAACAATTGGATTTAAATGTAATGTTTTTGTGGGTAGTGATTGTTGGCCCTTGACCAAGTTTTGGGAGATTCTTGGTCATGTCGACCTATTTTTGGGACTTCGGCAACCTATCGAAGACGGAGGGAAAGACAAAGCGGATATTGCAGGATATCAACCCCTTTTTGGGTCCTTTTTGGGTTATGGGATCATGTAAAGGGTACGGGATGTCGGCCCACGGGTTTACCCATGTTTAGGCCTATTTTATAAAGTATAAATAGATGTCTAGGAAATGTAAGGAGCAGGGAATAGGTATATATGTGATGAGGCATCGATAAGATAAGTGCTAAGTGCAAGTACGATTTTTATATGCTTTGTGCATTCTATGAGAGGCTTGCAGAGCTAAGTGCAAGTGGTTGTAATGGACTGTGAAGGGATTTGTGCTATAACGCAAGGAATAAGGATCTAGCGAGCTGCGCAGATCTTCTGTCCTATGTGGAGTAGGTTTTTTGCGGCTCTGTGCATGTAGATGACTAATTGAATCTAATAAAGAAGAAGAGTTGGTGGACGTAGCCCCAAGGTGCGGGTGAACCACGTAAATACTGTGTTATTCTTCTTTGTGAGATGTTCTGATGTATTTATGTGTTATTTTCTAAGTGATTGATATAGATAGATAGATAGATATGTTTATGCTTTGTGCTTATGATGAATCTGGATGTTAGATCTAACATAGGTGAATGTTCTTAGTGGTTGAATTTGATAGATCTAATCCATTTATACATGTTAAGTGCTTAAATACATTAGATCAGGGTGAATGCTACGATGCTTTGTTTTCTCTACAGAGTAGATATTGGGTAAAAAACGATGAACTAAAGGTGCTAAGTTCTCTATTAAGAATTATAATCACAAATCTGTGTCCTAGCTAAGGTTACAGGCACTTGAATCCTGCAACCACCCCTGCCTCTACCTCGGGTGAGACTTCAACTGTTTCGCAGGTGTTGCCGAAAGGGCCAATAGTTAGGGTTTTGTTGGTGCATTGTTGTAGCATTGAACCCTGGGTCTGCCCCTGTGCCAACAAATGGTTCCGTTTCCAAGACCTAAAACTGTGATTGTTGGGAACTGAGGAAGAAGAATCTCTATGCAAAGATCCTACCTGAAATTGTGAAAGCTCTGTGCGTAGATCTGTTTCTCTAGTGCACAATACTCTACTTATTTTGACAAGCTCTGTGCTAAAGAAAAGAAGTCCGATTTGAAGAAAAGAGTTAAGATCTGAAAGATCTATGCTATAAGAAAGATAAAAGTGAGATTTTTTTATTAAAAGAGGTAAGATCTGAAATATTTGTGCTCTGATAAAGGTAAGAATAGTGGAAATTTCTAGATCTGAAAGATTTGTGCTCTGTCGAAGTAAGATAAGTGGAAATTTTTGTTTTGATAGTATGGATCTAGGTATGTTTGATAGATTCTATCCTAGCTTGAATACTAGGGTATTAATAGATGAAAGAATATTTGATATGAGTAGATCTGATAAGAATAGTGAAAAATATGTTATACCTATGCATAGAAAGAATGTTTGGACTAATAAGTGTATGCAGAACCTTAGAAAGAAATGTTTGTAGGTTAGCTACCATGATCCTAGTGAGAAGTATAGGAAAGGGTGGGGATCATTTAAAAGAAAGCGAGGATTAACCCTCTGTTACAGTTGCAGAAAACTGAGACATCTTGCTAAGGAATGCCCTGGGAGAAGACTTAGTTGTCTTTGTTGTAAAGATATGAACCATGAAGTATCAGATTTCCCTAGAATGATTTCTAAGCTTGAATAAATGAACATGAGACAAGAAAACCCTAAGGAAGATCCAAAAACTAAGATTATGGCCGAACCCCAGAAAGAATTAGAAAAAGTATTGCTACATATGAGAGAAACCCTGAATGACCACCGACATGTCATATTATCAGAGATCTTCAAAGAAAAGGAATGCCTTGAAGCAATAATAGGAGACTTCAACATTGACTGTGTTCTAGATGAGGAAACACAAGTGAATATCATGACAGAGAGAACTTGGGAAGCTATAGGAAGGCCTGCTATGATTCCTTCATTAGGAGGAATAGGACTATTCAGAGGAAAGTTGATAAACTTATGTGTAAAGCTCACCCAGATACCTATGAATGCCAATGGAACCTCGACAGAGGAATATTTTGAGATTATCAAATTTATTGAGAATAGTGCCCCATCTACCATGCTACTAGGAAAACCTTAGATTGGAAGAGATCAAGCCAGAAGGTAAGAAGAAGAAGAAGTTTTAGAGAAGAAGAAGCAGGAGTTAAAAGAATTCATGACTAGAAGGATCGCACACTTGATTGAGGAACAAAAGAATAGATCGAAGATATTTAGCACCAGAGACCCATATTTAGAAGTTGCAAGAACATTAGAAGAACCACATAAGATTGAAGTACCTATTCCAGATAAAGAAGAAGGATCACCCTTGAATCTTAGGAAAGAATCTCAACATTGCGAAGTAACTATGCCAAAAGATGATAAATATTAGAATGGAAAAAGGCATACCGAGACAAAGCTCACTAGGAAGAAGGCTATAAAGCTAAGTAAGAAGAGGGCTAAGATCGAAAAGTTACAGAAAGATCCAGAAGAAACCTCGTAGAAGGAAAATTTGCAAAATTGGAGCTTCGTCGGGATATCATAACAACGTCACATGGTAGTTCGCCATGGAGAAGAAATATAGCTATTGGGGACACTATAACCATTAGACCAATGCTCTGGACGGATAGAAAGACATTTATGGACATAAATCTCACCATCCAACCATTGGGACTGCGCCATAATATACAAAATAGAGTTAATGAAGACTTCATACTCGTTGCAAGCGACCCGTTTATGAGTTACCTATTTATCCTGTTGCACCATGCACCAAGAACACTTTTTCCAATCGTGAATTTGAGCTCGTAGACTTGTTGTTTTTATACAGTGACCATCGCACTCTTTATTTCTATCCTATTACTATGTCCAAGTTACCCTCTGAACCTGAGATTGTTAACCCTGAGCGTGTATGTCAGATGAGTTGAGTGTTGCAGAGAAAGTTGTTGAAGAAGTTCTGATCGACCTCATGAATGAAAGAGTCATGTCGATGTATACAAGTGTACAAGCATCATTGATGAGATGAATTCCAAACTCTCCATCCACTGCTCATAGAGTTGTACCATCTCAACCATCCGATGAAAAGAGAACCAGCTTGAAGACCTTTGAAAAGAGAACAAAGGTATGAAGAGTATAGTTATCTTCAGCTGATTGTAGTAGGTATGAAAAACAACATTTGACTGCCACTAGAGAATCAAGGAAGAAGATTGAATTACACAGCTGGTGAACCCGCTTACAGAAGCCATCAAGAAGTTATAGCAATGCATAGCCTATTTGGAGCTATGCACTATACCTGAGACCCCACAATATGTAAGGGACCAAAGAGAAGCAACCACCTGGAGAGCAATTGAAAGGCTAAAGGATATTACCTTGGAATGTAAGAAACTCACCGATTGTAGTGCCCAAACCCATGAACAACTCACAGAGAACCCATAATTGAATGCACTGGAGTCGTAGCTCCAAGTGGCTAAGTATCAATTCGAAAAGATACAGGTGCAACTGAAGTCCCTGTCAGCTGTGGAAATAATGAAGCGCTCCCAGGAGAAACTCACTGCACAAAAACAAATCCATACTATCCAGAGCAGAGTTATAGAATTAACTCAGAGCCCCCAACCCATACCAAACAAGGCCTACCAAGTGTTTACATAAGTAGAAGGCCAAGCAGCAGAGCTAGAACAGGTTGCCAGTACAACTGAACAACGTCTAAAGGGACCTATAAACGATCCAGTCATCCAAGAGTTTGTGGAACAGGAGGTTGTAGAACAACAGCAAGTCAAAGCATCTCGAGCCAAGATCGAGGCACTCGAAGCAAAAATAGTCATACCAAAGTGACTCGGGATGAGTCACAGGTGAGTATTGGGGGCCTGTTGGCCCTTGGCCAAGTTTTGGGAGATTCTTGGACATGTTGACCTATTTTGGGGACTTCAACAACTTGTTGAAGATGGAGTGCAAGATGAAGCGGAGATCGCAAGATATCGAACCCTTTTTGGTTCCTTTTTGGGTTATGGGATCATGTAAAGGGTATGGGATGTTAGCCCATGGGTTTACCCATGTTTAGGCCTATATTGTAAAGTATAAATAGATGTCTAGGCAATGTAAGGAGCGTGAATAGGTATCTATGTGATGAGGAGTCAATAAGCTAAGTGATAAGTGCAAGTATGGTTTGTAGATTCTTTATGCATGCTATGAGAGGCTTGTAGATATAAGTGAAAGTGGTTGTAATATACTGTGAAGGGCTTTGTTTTGTAATGCAAGGAAGAAGGATCTAGCGAGCTGCGCAGATCTTCTATCCTATGCAGAGTAGGGTTTTTGTGGCTCTGTGCATGTAGAATAATTATTGAAGCTAATAAAGAATAAGAGTTGGTGGATGTAGCCCTATGGTGGGGGTGAACCACGTAAATACTGTGTTCTTCTGCTCTGTGCAATGTTCTAATGTATTTATGTGTTATTTTCTAAGTTCTTGATATCGATAGATAGATAGATTTGTTTATGCTTTGGGCTTATGATGAATCTGGATGTTATATCCGATATAGGTAAATGTGCTTAGTTCTTGAATATGCTAGATCTGATCCATTTATACATGCTAAGTTCTTAAATACATTATATTAGGGTGAATGTTGCGATGCTCTGATTTCTCTACGGAGTAGATATTGGGTAAACAACGATGAACTAAAGGTGCTAAGTTCTCTATTAAGTATTATAATCATAGATTTGTGTCCCAACTAAGGTTGCATACACCTGAGTCCTGCAACCACCCCTAACTCTACCTCAGGTGAGACTTCATCTGCTTCGCAGGTGTTTTTGAAAGGGTCGGTAGTTAGGGTTTTGTTGGTGTGATGTTATAGCGTTGAACCCTGGGTTTTCCCCTATGCCAACAGTGATCTTGTATAAATGCAATGCAATAATTAATAATTATTATATAATTAGTAAATCATTATTAGGATTGATATGTAGAAAGCACTTAATCCATGTTGACTTGGTGAGGTTCCTCGACTCATCATTGACATGATTCATTCTAAGAACCAAATGTAAGATTTAACACCATAATCAAAACTCTTCCACTATATTTGATTTAAATTAATATTGATGGAATCTGACATTCGTGGTTATGCTATAACATTTGTATTTGGTTATGGAATTTGGCTTTGGAACAAGGTAAGAAGTTCATGTGGGGATTTTAACATTGCCCACTAATTGTTCACAAGATGCCTAAATGGGATGTTGGGTCATGGACTGCAATCATTGCAAGTTATTCCCAAATTGGAAATCCCTGCTAATAATTAACATTCTTCAATTGCAATGGAATCATTGGGTCCCAAATCCTTGAAATTCTTCAACGAAATGCATGTCCTAGGCATAAAACCCAACTCAATCATCATGGTTAGTGTGATATATCATATTTGTTGGCCTTGGAACCAAATAAGTCGATCCTTGGAATGAAATCATTATTGGTTATTCACAAAGTCATCATCCCCATGAAGCCTTAACATCATTCAACAAAATGTAAGTTGTCATTGGCATAAAACCCAACTCAAACATTGTGGTCAATGTTTTTTCTACATGTGCATAGTTATTGGCTCTAGATGAAGGTAAGTAGATATATGGTTATGCAATGCAAATTGGATTTGAATGTAATATTATTGTGGGAAATTGTAATGTAGAAATGTAATTCAATCATTTTTGGTTGGGATATAATTAATAAACACTTGTTAAAAATGAAATGTGGAAAATACTTAGTCAGTAACTTGGTGAGGGTTCCTAGACTTGTCAATGACATGATCCTTTCTATAAACCAAATACAAGGTTCCAACATGAGAATATAAATTTTTATACTATATATTATCTAAATTTATAGTCATGAAATCTTACATCCATGGTTAAGAAATATGAAGTGCATTTATTATGGAATTTGGCTCTAGAAAAAAGTAAGAAGTGCATGTGGGGGTTTAGCATTTCCCACTAATTGTTCAAAGTAATACCTAAACAAGATGTTGTGGTAATAATTATTGGTTATTCACATATTTTCCATCATCATGAAGCCTTATCATTCTTTGATTGGAATGCAATCATTAGGCCCCCATGAATCCTTGATATTCTTCAACAAAACACAAGTCCTAGGAATAAAATCCAACTCAATCACCATGGTTGGTGTTTTGTCTACATGTGCATATTTATTAGCTCTGGAAAAAGGTAAGCATATCCATGGAATGAAAATATTGTTGGTTATTCCTAGTCTCACCATTCCCATGAAATCACAACATTCTTCAATGAAATGTAGGTTATGCTAGGAATAAAACCCAACTCAATCACCGTGGTTAGTGTGATGCTCACATTTCTAGATTAATTAGCTATGGAAAAAGGTATTTAGATACATGGTTATCCAATAAAAACATGATTTGAATTTAATGTTGTTTTTGGCAATGGTCTTATAGAAATGTAAAGCAATTATTGTTGGCTCAGATACATTAGTAAACCATTGTTTGGAATTAAATGTAGTAAGCACTTACTCCATGGTGACTTGGTGAGGTTCCTCAACTTGTCAATGACATGAGCCTTGCTAAGAACCAAATAAAAGATTCCAACACCATAATCAAACATAATGCATGAAACATCTTGCGTCCATGGGTATTCCCTTTACATACACCAAAATAAATGTATGACTCTAGAATAGAGGAGAGTCAAGGTGACATCCAACTTCTAATTGTCAAGCATAATGAGCATTTAGAGAAAACATGGATAAGCATTAATTCATAATGTTATGAATTATATCAAAGGTTATCCTTTTGAAAAGTCAATAATGTCATGAATGTTATCAACGAAGATCCTTTAGAGTCATGTTTATGGAATAGAGATTGTATTTTAATGTAATGTTTTCATGGAATTGACATTTTTTTTAAATACCTACAATGCCGTCGATATTTCAAGCATGCATGTTGTGAACATTAAATTCAAAGATAATAAATACACAATGGAATAAAAAATACACAAGTAATTAAGCATAACAGAGAACACTTATCATTTCTGAAAACAAGACACTAACTAGATACAGACCAAGGACGTTCCACCCAACCGTAGACATTGTTGTTCCAACTCTCAACAACAGTGTCATCCCCAATCTAGGGCAATGAATCCACAAGGACTATTCCACAGTGTCACTCGGCTTCCCAAACCAGTGAACACTAAAGCTCGCGTAGGCTTCTCATCACCCACACCAATCCAAGTACCCAACTCTCTTCTACCCAGCCTACACAACCCAAGATAATGGAAACCCCCCTTATTTTCCACACAGTCCCTCAGGATATTCATCTTCTTCTAGGGCTCTAATGTAGCTGGTCCAGAATCTCCATGCTGAAACTCTCAAGACTCATAGATGTGAGAAAAACTAAGTACAAACCAAATAGTATTAGACATGCACGTATTGATTCATGGCTAGAATACACCAACAATATCTACAACCAACAATACCATGGCTTCTCTTCAACAATCTGTTTTCCTTTCCCAAGCCAAGAAACAAATGAGGAAAGATGAGTGGTTGGTAGAATGAATGGAGTGAAATCCCAATGAAAGGTGTGAAAAATGAGCAATTGGGTGAATTAGTGAAGAGTGAATGAGTGAAGAAACCAACACAAGAAAAAGAATGAGAACGGGAGTGTGAACCCCTAAATAGACCAAGGATAGGTTTTTTGTAATTCTTGGAATTAAGGAACCACTTGGCCTTCCCCCTCAAGAAGCTCATGTAACTTTTATTATCCATTAATAAAACAATGGGTAAATAAAATATAAAATAAATATGTATCCCCTTAAGCCCCCTCTCTTGTGGAATCATAGCCCCCTATAACTCTTGTCCTTGTCCATCTAGAAGCTAACGATGTATTTATTATTAATAATGATGAAAAAATTACATTTCCTAGGCACACTGGCCTCTTTCAATTGTTTAGGCACTATGGCCTTTCATAACTTAACAAAATACAATATTTAATACGGGGCTCAAAACCCAGGGTGTTACAACACCAAAATATACAACGAAAAAAAGAGGGGGATTTTATTTTGATCAAAATATATCTGTTTATAAATGAAAATGCTAATCATTGTTTCATTCTTTTGCCAAAATTTAGAGGGAAGATTTGTGCAAAAGAGATTTATGAGAAAAGTCTTTGGAGTGGGTAGATTTTTTTGAAGACCCAAATTTACTTACAAATTTGTACAGGAGAAGTTTCAGGTATGTTATTTTATTCTATTCATTATCTCAATCTTTTCCCTATTTGATTCAAACAAATTTCAGTGCACTATCAAAAAAATAAAAAAGCGTTTCACAGATACATTTAGTATTGGAATCCCTAGATTCCTTGTTGCTTTGCTTGGTTTTCCTCTCTGTATTTCACAAGTAGAATGTTTTTTAAGAAATCAATATTTATAGGGTTTCTTTACTTGTATATGGGGAATTTTGTATCTGTTGGAATGGGAACACTCATTGCATTGGATCCCAAACTGTAATATACTAGATATAAAAAGTATGCAGAATAGAAATAAAATGATAGAAATGGCAGAATAACAACAATATAACCAGAACAATCACCACAATAACACTGAAATGATATAAGAATAACAACATAAATAACACTTTGATTCTGAGAGAAAAGTTCATGAGCCTCTTCGAGGGGGAAACCTACATTCGAGAAGAGAACTATTACAATAATATCCAAGCTAGGGTTCTCATACCCTTGAATCCTATTTATACTAAATATGTCGAGCAAAAGAAGCATCTACAGGAAGATCCTTCTAGAAGCGAAAGCTTCTATTAGGTCTTCTTACATTCGACTTATTCTATTTTATTGCAAGGCCTTACTAATATTGACCTTTATTACATCTGAATATATTATTCTACCTATGTGAGGGTTAGGAACCTAACATGTCCTCCCCCTTAAAAACAACCTTGTTCTCAAGGCTTGAGATATGGAAATTGTTGCACAATGGTAGCAGGTTCCCAAGTGACATCTGCTGGAGTTGTATCATTCCACTGGACTAACACTTCCTTGATGGTTCTCTAACACAGGCGACACTCACGCTGGTCCAAAACTGCTTGCGGCTGTAGCCAAATGGATCCTTCTTCGGCTAACTCAGGAAGGTTGGTTTGAATTTGACACTTAGTTCCAATCACCTTCTTTAAGCATGAAACATGAAAAATAGGATGTAGCTTCAAATAACTGGGCAAAGCTAACTAATAGGACACTTGTCCCACACACTTGAGAACGATATAAGGACCATAAAATTTGGGTGCTAGCTTCTGACACTGCTCGAACTTGAGGGAATTTTTCTTGTAAGGTTGTAGTCGAAGAAACACCTGATCCGCTTCTACAAATTGATGTTCAGAGTGACCTTGATATGCTTGTTGCTTCATGCAATTTTGTGCCATGACCAAATTCTCTTTGAGGGTATAGAGAATAGACTCTTGAACTGTAAGTGTTTGGTCAACTACCTGGACCTTCGAGACACCAGGTAAGTATGAGAGAACATAAGGTGTCTTCTATCCATATACTGCTTCAAAAGGATTCATGCATGTAGTTGTATGGTATGAAGTGTTGTACACCCATTCAGCTAGGGGTAACCATTGAGTCCACTGATTTTTCTTTTTTAAGGAAAAACAACTCAAATATGTTTCCAAACACTTGTTGACAACTTTCGTTTGACCATAAGTCTAGGGATGATAAGTTGTGCTGAGATGAAATTCGGTGCCTTGTAGCTTGAACAGTTCTTGCCAAAAATTGTTGGTGAAAGTTGGGTCATGATCAAAAACAATAGAGTGCGACATCCCATGAATCTTGAAGGTTGATCCATGAAAATTTGAGCCATTGTGGATGATGTAAATGGGTGTTGAAGAGCGAAGAAATGAGCATACTTGGAAAGGCAATCAACAACCACCATGATGACTGATTTATTTCCCGATTTGGGTAAGCCTGTAATAAAATCCATGGAGATATCCCTCCAAATAGCAGGTGGAATCGGAAGCAGTTGGAGTGTGCCCGGATATTTGACAGTTTCTCCCTTGTTGCATTGACACACATCACATCCAGAGAAAAAATTACGAATTTATTGTTTCATACCATCCCAGAAAAAATAATGTTTGACCCTGTCATAGGTTTTGGTGAACCCGGAGTGCCTCGCTATGGGTGTAGCATGAAGCTCAGAAAGTACCATGGATTTAAGTTTTGATTGTTTACTTAAATACAAACGTCCTTTGTATCAAATCTCATCATGGATCCAAGAGTACCTTGGGGAAACTGGAGCATTGGACTGCAATTGTTGGATCAGATACGAACTTTTGGGATCTTGTAGCCATGAACAACTTGGAGCCAATCTAGTACAATGGAGGAAAGAGAAAAAAGGGATCCTTCATCTTCATATTTTTGGGAAAGTGCATCCGCAACCACATTGTATTTTCCTTTCTTGTAAATTATCTCATAATCATATCCAAAGAGCTTAGTCACTCATTTTTGTTGCTCCAGGGATGAAATGTGTTGTTCCAAAAAATACTTGAGGCTTTGATGGTCTATGTTAATTTGGAAGCATTTCCCCAATAGATAAGGGCGACACAGATCAATGGCATGTAGAATAGCCAACATTTCCTTTTCATAGATTGATTTTCCCATATTTCTTTCAGACAATTGCTTGCTGGTAAAGGCCAAAGGTCGACCCTCTTGAATAAGGACAACACCAATTCCTTTCCCTGAAGCATCACATTCCAAGAAAAAGGTCTTTGTGAAATCAGGAAGGGCCAGGACTGGAGTGGTGGACATGGCCATCTTCAAGGTTTGAAAATATTGAGAAATGGTTGGGGTCCAAGTGAA
>SNQJ01S0207921.1:0-12191 GCA_010110895.2 Picea sitchensis
ACAAATGCATACTAATGCATACTAAAGAAACACACTTTTACCTAACGACATATTAAACCAAGTAGATCTTAACTAACTCCTAAGTGTCTAAATATCCTAACAAAACCAATTGTTGATTTTTTCATTGTGTGTACCCTCCCATCTTGCATGTGTAGTTTTTAAATCAATATCTAATGTTGATAATCTCTAATTTTCCATAACCTCTACCTCAAACTTCCATAAAAAATCTTCTAAGGAATTCATGCCATAAAAAGTAGGAGGTTCTTTACCTCTGTACCAACCCATATCAGTGCGCACATCATTCTGGCACATCTCCTGGTAGATAATTCATGTAGTCGTTGCTTCCAGTTCTCCAGTATTGTGTCAGAGTCTAAAGCACAAGAACTAATACTCCTCCAACTAAGAATGTCATCTATATTTGGGTTGATATAATCCTCTTCATGCGCGGTTGTTCTGTATAGATTATTCACATCTTATGTTAAAACATTATCTGTCATAGGTTCCACATACATGCCTCCTTATGAGGGATCCAATGGTGCAATAAATCTCTATTCACCTGATTCAATTATCATCTTCCTTGTCTTCAAATTGATAATAGTTTGGTTATCAAAAGCCTAATCCAAACCCAACAATGTTGGATATGGCAAAGTATTGTTTACTATGTCAATGAATTCAAAATATTCCATGGTGCACACACCATCTAGACTTACTGGAATCCCCTTCAACCTACCAATTGGCACCACTTTGTGTTGATTTGACAATTTCAACTGAATAGGTGAATACCCCAGTTGAGGTTCTCCCATAGCTTCCCAAGTTTTCTTTGGCAGAACATTGACTTCAGACCCTAAGTCTAGTATAATATCCCCCATATTGAAATCTCCTATGTTGGCATTTAATCTAAATTCCCTGCTTGTTATTCTCTTCTTACAGACCCGGTTCACTCTTTTTACCCCTTCTTGCCAAAAATTACACTTTTCTAACAAATTATGCAGTACTTGTAAGGAATTTTTATCATTCAGAAATTTTACACATGACCCAAAAAGTTTCTTAAGATACTTACTTGGTTTGAAGACTACTCTCGATTGGTATAATCAAATAATGAAGGCATGTCATACACTGGTATCTCATCTTCCTATTTTTTCCCCGAAGTAGACGCAATATTTTCTTTCAGAATCTCCTACTTAGCCTCTTTGAATATCTCTTTCTCTTTGTGTGCATCAAACTTCTGTTCAAGCCATGTATTCTTCCCGACCCACTGGTATTGGTCCTGATCCTTCTTGATTGCATATTCTCTTGTCTTAGCTCCACCTCTAGTAACTATGTTAATCGTTTTCTCTTCCTCCTCTCTATTTTCCACCCCAATCCATTGCACGTTCTAATTTTTTTGGTTCCTCTTCTCCTATATATTTATCAAAAGTGTCGGACAATCTTCTATTTCATGGTATGTTGTGAAACAATACATACATGTCGTGGGTGGATGTGGGCAGTCTCTTGCATATTACCCTGGTTTCTGATAGTTATGAAAAACAACTGGTCCTCGACCTCCTCCAAATCCTCTTCCTCCATGACCTCTTCCTATGAAGCCTCCTTTGTGGCCCTGATTATCTCTACACGATCTATTGTATTGAGGTCCATGGTTATACTACAATTGTGTGTTACTGTACTATGGTGGTGTTGTACACTACTACGATGGTGCTCCAAACATTTGTGCATTATTGTACTGTGGTTGTGCTTGAAACTGTTGTGCAGGGTTATATTGTGGATGTTGCACATTTTTATACTGCGGTTGTTGTGCATATTGACATGTTACATATTCATCCTGCACCCTGTATGTATCTGCAATCCTTTCTTTCATCATCTCCATGGTTCTACAGTCCTTGTCTTCATGTCCAACTGACTTGCAAAAATTACAAAATGTACTCTTTTGTATTGTTTGATATGTTTTCATTAGGGGGAAATGATAGGGTTCATTCCCATGTGTTTTTAAAATCTCACACCATGGTTCTCATGAAGCTAAATGGTTTGGCATACCCACTCCAATATACTACGCAAATAATGGAAACTCATTCTTGTGATGATCTTTTGTTCTGCACATTGTACACCATGCATCTTCTTTTTTTTCCTTTCCTTTATTTTGATTCAACTAGAATGTTAAGTTGTTCAGATCTTATTTTAGTTCTTCCATAGCTGGATCTGTATGCTTGTACCAGTTTTTCTCTAGTTGTAAGTTTTCCTGCAAAGCCTTGACCTGATTTTGGAATTTATGTTGTCCCAATGGATACTTCAAGTGTGGAAACAAAGAATTAACAAACAAATTTATATGTTGTGTATCAGTAATACTGTACTTTAAACTACCTTTTATCCTATTGAACTTATGTTCCACTTCCCAGATTGATTCTCTTGGTTTCTTCTTAATCTCTATCATTTGATTCATAAACTGGTCTTCTAAGATTGGTTTCTGAAATTCATTTATTAACTATCTCTTCACCTCTACTACAATTGTAGGTGTTCCCGATGGATTGTTTGTTGTGAGACCGATGTACCAGTCTAATGCGCGGTCTCTGAATTTGATTTCCAACTATGAAATATTTGTATCTTCATCTATAATCTTCTTTTCTGCCCATATCTTCTCACAGATGAACAAATTATTTTATGGATCAACTAACTCATCCCCTCGGAACTCTGGTAACTTAATAGTTGGATCTTGTTTTTCCATAGTGAAATTTGTTGAACTATCACCTCCACCTGGTGTAGATACTTGACTACCACTTGTTGAACTTGCACTTCGGGCTACTAGACCCATGTCCTGTAAAAATTGTTCTACCACTAATCACTTGTTGGTTAACTGGTTTTTCTTTTGCAGATGTCTTAGTCACACATGGGGTTGTGGGTTCCACACTAATTCGGATCTGGAATGGAGAGCCTTCTTCTGCGTCGGAACCATGAACTCTAGTTTTCCTCTGATATGTGGCATGCAAGATATCCTCAAGCTACCCCGTGGCGCAGAGATCCTCTACCTCTTCCTCATCATTGTCCAAGCCCTATCGCTTGGCTATTGCCCTCTTCTTACTTTTCAACCTATACTGGTAGGGTCATTTACTGTGTGTCACACATGATTTCCTTAAGATTTCCCTATCATGTTCATCATCCATCATGATGGGGTCCATTTCTTCCTTCTGTTGGCTACTCTCTAGAGCCTTCTCCATTTCTCAGATCTTCCTTAGTGCTTCCCCCAACTCCCCCATGCATGCAGTGTGATATAGTTGTCTGATTCGATGGTCATCACGCCTATATTATGTAATAAGATCTTGATCGATGTGTAAAGTGACCTGATGTACCTCCCTCTGGGTCCCTTCATGAAATCCTTCTCTGCATTAGTATATGAATTTGTTGTATCTATTGTAAACTCATTGATAAATCCCGCAGTAATACTATCTAACCAGAAATCCACTGCTTGCGTGATTTTGTTATTAACCCTTTCCAATCGCGCAATATTTTCAGCAATCCACTCTATTGGCCTGGTCTGATTAGTTGGATGGGTATCCTTCAACCTCAATAACCATTCTTGTAATAACTCTGGAAAGTAACAAAAATATGCTTCATACAAATCAGTAAACACATACCTCTGCAGATACTGGCGCGATGTATACTTGGAACCCTTATTATCTTTCTACACAAAATCTAACTGCTTTGTCTCCAACAATATTTCAATGGTTTGCTTCATAGGATTTAATGACCTGAACATCCCTTTATACCACTACATCTTCTTCACCAAATCCCTTCCAGGTTGTCCTTCTAAGTTCTTTCTGACAACATAACCATTTGTTGTATGTATGGGTTGACCCGGGTTCTACCTTAGTTCTCCAACAAAACCCTCTTCACCATTGGCCCTTCTGGTAAACTAGAAGGCTACACCAAGCAACAGAGTGCACAACAAAGTCTCACTGGAGATGGTTTATGGGTGACTGCAAGACGTAGATGTCTGCAGTCATGGAAGGAATTGGGGATGTTCTTTTACTACCAATCTACTTTAACATTCATTTTACCATAACATTCATCATATTAATCATTCGACATTGTCTATTCTGCAGACTCATTTTAGTGCATATTGAAAATAAACCCTAATAGATACATTCAACTAACCATTCATTTATAATTGTAGAAACAACAAAAAGCATTCAGACACATTTCAACACACTATTTTACCGTGGTTCATCCCCCTAGGCTACGTCCACAAAGATCTTATGCTTTATTCATTCTTCATAAACATAGTCCTACTCCGCATGCATTACATCAGAAGTTATGAATGGTGAGGTTGACCAGCATCGCACCAATATCCACAGCTTGTGACCTGACCCTCAGTTACATTTCAACATTGACTCCATCTGAGCTCCACATCTCTCAACAAAACCTCGGACTAAAAAATGACTCTCCAAAATAGACTCGTCACACACAAGTTCTAAGTTAGCTCATGCCAAGATATGATATAAAAATTTACTTCAATCCACCTCATACATCTTCTATTTATACTACAAAAAGTGGGTAAAAACCCTTACATTGACAAAAACCCTAACCCTAAGTGGACTCCACTGTCCCACATTCCAACTATCTTCCGTGTGGTTGGTCTTCATCTTTGCTTTGACTTCCTTCTTTCTCGACGTGCTGCTTATTTTCCCTTTGTCACATTGGTCTTCCTTCTTTTCTTATGCATGCTACTTCCTTTGGTCCAGTCTGCGTTTAACTCCCAAAAATTTCTACTCCAACAGGTGGGACCAGTGGCCCATCAATTCGTTTTTCCCAACAACTCCAAGCTACATCTTATTTTTCATGTTTCGT
Source organism: Picea sitchensis (assembly GCA_010110895.2). Lineage (NCBI taxonomy): Eukaryota > Viridiplantae > Streptophyta > Pinopsida > Pinales > Pinaceae > Picea > Picea sitchensis. Next base: position 4,837 of record SNQJ01S0207921.1, read on the forward strand.
GCCTGAAGAAAGTGATTGTTAATAAGTTCCTTGCTTAGACCAATCTACCAGAGTTGGATGAAGAAGGTTCTATTTGGTTGCATCCACAACTTGTATTGGACTAGCAAGAGCATCTTCTTCGTCAGTGCACCATCCAGGAAGTATTAGTTCAATTGAGGATACTCCACCAAAAGATGCCACCTGGGAGCTGGCTACTATTCTGTAGAAATTTCATCATCTTAATCCTTGAGGACAAGGCTATTTTTGAGGGGAGGGCATGTTAGGGACCTAACCTCTCTAACCCCTCACATAGATAGAATAATATATTTTCCATGTAACAAAGGATGGCATTAGTTAATAATGCCTATTTAATAAATATGAACAACTCAATGTAAGAAGGCCTAATAGAAGCTTTTGCTTCTAGTAATATCTTCATCCATAATGTTCTTTAGAAGATAGAATTAGTATAAATAACAATAGGATGCATGAGAAAGCTTTGTCTTTAGAATTATTGTATTAGAGCTCTGCTCTGCTGGAGGTTTCCCCATCAAAGAGGCAAGTGAACATAGTTTCCTATCAATAAAGGTATTATTTTGGTGTTGTGGTTCCATACATTTTGTTGTTCCGCTGCTATATTTTTGTTCTCTGTTGTTATTCTGCGGGTATTCACTACAATATTTCTATTTTATTATATTATAATAGATCTTTTTCCTAACAAAATTCAGGTGGTTGATTCACTCAACAGGAGATCTCATGAGAAGCATATTGCAACCATTAGCATGTATATAATTGATCTGAAAGATCAAATTATTGCAGTAGCAAATTTAGTTCAACACTATGTGAAAATAAAAGAAACATTACAACAAAGAAATTTGCGGTAGAAATTTAATTCTTATGAGTTGAAAGAAGATGGAATTATCATGTACAAAGGTAAGGTGTATGTGTTGAATTCCAGTGAGCTGAAAAATGTAGTTTTGAAGGAAATGCACAATGTGTCGTATGTCAAGCATCCAGGATATCAAAAGACAATTGTTTTTTTAAGAAGCCAATGTTTTTGGCCAGGAATGAAGAAGAAAGTGGCTAATTACACAGCCAAATGTCTAGAGTGTCAGAAAGTGAAGACTGAACATAGGCATCGAGTAGGGATGCTACAACCATTGCCCATTCTAGAATGGAAGTGGAAAGTAGTTACAATTTATTTTATTACAAAGCTTCCCAGAATAGTGAAGCAACATGATTCCATCATGATGATGGTGGATAAATTGACTAAGGTAGCACATTTTATTTCAGTGAAGAATACACACAAGGCAACAAATATTGCAGAAAAATATATGAAAGANTGAACATAGGCATCGAGTAGGGATGCTACAACCATTGCCCATTCTGGAATGGAAGTGGAAAGTAGTTACAATTTATTTTCTTACAAAGCTTCCCAGAATAGTGAAGCAACATGATTCCATCATGATGATGGTGGATAAATTGACTAAGGTAGCACATTTTATTTCAGTGAAGAATACACACAAGGCAACAAATATTGCAGAAAAATATATGAAAGAAGTTGATAGGCTACATGGAGTGCGCAAGGAAATAGTTTCAGACAGAGATTCAAAGTTTAGTTCAATTTTTCGGAAAGGCTTGTTCTAAGGATTTTGAACAAATTAGAATATTTGTACAACATATCCTCCAGATTCAGATGGATAAACGAGAGGAAGAATAGGATAATTGAGGACATGCTTAGAATGCACGTGATGGATCAGCCATAAAAGTGGGAAGATTATATTCATTTAGTTGTATTTTCCTATAACAACGGGTATCATGCCTCATTAAAAATGATTATGTTTGAAGCATTGTATGGAAGAAAATGTAACACAATAGTGAGTTGGGATAATCCAGCAGATGGAGCAGTGGTTGGGCCAGGATTGTTAAGGGAAATGGAAGAACGTATAGCAAAGATAAATCATAATTTAAAGGTTGCCCAAGATAGGTAGAAAACTTATGTAGACAAGAATATAGTATTTATAGATTTTAAAGCGGGTGAACATGAGTTTTTAAAAGTGAAGGAAAAGAGAAGTTTGCTAAGATTAGGAGGTTGCCCAAATTTTTCAGTGAGTTATAGTGGGAATTTTTAAATATTATAAAAGATAGGTCCAGTTGCATACATGGTAGCATTTCCTTCTTCCATGAGAGTGTGTAATGTATCTCATGTGTCATTATTAAATAAATATGCGCCTAACTATATAAAGAAAGTTCCTAGGAAGTAGATAGAACTATATAAAGAAGTAGAAGCAAAGTAATGAGGTGTCATGTGAAGTAATAATATTGTAATTGGAGATCTTCTCATTTCGAGGTTTCCCCCTCGAAGAGGAAAGTGAACATTGCTCTCATTAATGAAGGTATACTATTTTGTGATATTTTGGTTCTTTTATTGCCTATTGTTATTATTTTTGCAATAAATTTGGTCTTATTCTATTATTTCTTCTCTAAATCTTCGAGTTTTATAATAAAGAACATTACAATATCCACAAGAAGGTTTTAATGGATTTAAGGTTGGTCTTAGTTATTAAGTTTTAGTGGGTTAATGTGTTAATGGGGTTAAGGGTTATTGAATATCAAGTGAGAGTGTGTTGTCACTAAATCATCACTTCTCTCCAATTCTTTTCCTTAATTTCCTTTAATAATTAAATCAAGTTTAGGAATGAGTTTTCTACTTATACATGCTTCTTAGTAGGTTTGTGTAATGTCCCCATCTTTTGGGTTCCCATGTTCTACAGTTGGAAATGACTTATGAGACTTGTGTCAGTTAGGACAGAGGGGTGAGATTATGTTATTAGTGAGCTCAGAGGGTTTGGAGGATTTATGTGAGGCCCAATCTAGTCCATCTATCACATTTTATTATCAGGATCACTTATGCACAATTCGTTCTTGGTTTCGTGGCATTCTGATGATTCCCGTAATTTGGGAGTATTATTGAGCATAATTTCATTAAATGCACTAAAGGTGTTATTTGGATCATATTATTTGAGGGGACACCTTATTTTAATAGCTCATTGGAACCGAAAGGAAAATATCTAAAGGTTGAGATGATAAAAAGGTGACTTTCAGTGGTCGGCAATGCTTTAAAATCAAATAAATCAATTTTTGGAGCAAAAAAGGTTTATTAAATTATTAAAGTGATTTTATGAGAAAATATTAAAGATGGATTAAAAGTCACTTGAGGGGGAAAAGGTGAAATGGGGTATAAATAAGATATAGGGACTCATATTCTCTCATTATATTGATGGATATCTAATTTTATTTGGAGATCTCTTGGAGCCTTTGAGGGTTTGGAGTAAACCCTAGTGTAGATTGGTTTCGGTGGTTAGAGATCCACCCTAGCTAACCATGTTTTTGTGTTGAAATATTCCACTCTACCCAAGTTAGAGGAAGAATCACTTAGTTCCTTCATTAGATTTCAATTTTGAAGGTAACATTCAGATTTGTAGGGGTTTGTGGAGCTTTGTAGAGACCAATCTTAAAGTACATAGGTAGGGTTCAATTGTGGAGGTCATACCTTCCTTGAGAAGGTTGTACTTGTCCTGAAGGAGACCATACTACTTGAGGAAGGCCCTTTTTACCATTGCAAATGTCATTCTCTTTGTGAGAAGACCGTATTTTCCTTGTAGGGGCCAATTTCCTTAGTGGGAAGACCAAGATGTATCAATGGGTGCATGGAGGCCAAGTTTTCTTAGTGGGGAAGTCGTCTTCTTTGTGGGGCCGAGTATTATACAATAGAAGCATATTTGTATGACCATATCTATGCTGGAGAGTTTGTATTCATTGTTGTAGCAGTTGTCCCCTTGTTGGGAGTTCATCTTATTATTGTAGGAAATGTAAGGGAGTATCTCACCATGTAGAGGAGTATCATTTCCATTGGGAAAGGCCAATCTGAGACTTTTAATTACCCAACTGATGTACGAGGTTAGAAAATATAATAAAATCAAATCATTTTTTTGTGTGTATTGGTTATTCTAGTATCTTGGCAAAGTTATTCTTTATTTGCAAAATTGTTGTTATAAATTGCATATAAAAATGTAAACTTTGTTTGGCACAAAACCTTCATTCATCCATTGAAAACACCAACCACCAAACAATAATCATAATTACAGTAGTCAAGAGGTTATACAGTGGGTTTTGGGAGGTGCCACCAAGTATTTAACAAAATCTTGGCACCAAAAATAAGCTACAACACACAGAAAAAGAGGGTTTTCACAGTGGATTTGAGTATGTCCACCAATTGTTTGACGATACTCATGACCCAAAATACTCTCTAAAACATAATAGAAAATGGGACAAAAAAAACCAACATTCAAAGAGGTCATTTCAAGGGTAACATGGTATTACATTCAAAGTGTTTGTTGAAAGTCTCAAATCAGAAAATAACCCATAACTTATCAACAGTGAACAAATTTATACCAACCGCTAGGCAGGGATATTACAGTGGTATCAGAGATTGTGATCCTCCCAGCCTGTGAGGGTATACAAGTTTGGAAATAGAAAACAATCAAAACAATGCAGGGAATAATGGATCTCATGGTTCAAAGGGGTAGCGAACAAGGAATCAAAGACACCAAGAGAAAGATGAGCAGTTTATAGATTGTTTGAGGGATTATATGGTGTTTGGTGAGACATTTCAGGTAGCCATGCCATTCAAGTATTGTTTCACTATAAAACATCCTAAGTGGTATGAACCCCAAGTATCAGAGGACAAGAAGGTGAAGGTGTCAAGGAAAAAGGTACTAGTTTCTAAGTATTTTGATGCTTCTAAAAATAAGAAAATTGTTGACTCTTCATATGTTTCTTCTCCTGCAAATGAGCACATGGACACTCATGAGGCCTTAGAACCTAAGAGCACAAAGGATATTTGGGAAGAATAACAGATGGACTTGCATTGATATAGTCATGTGGAGGATGTGCGTAATGAGGATGATGGAACAATAAATTCTAGTACACCTTTAGCCTTGTCCTATGAGGCCCATAACACTAGCACACATGATGGACATATTGATGGCGCATATGGTGAAATGTCCCAATCATCCAATGTTGAGGATTCAACATCATGCCTTAGTAGTGATGATTATGATGATGAGGGTGTGATAGCACCTAAGTATGATGAGGATTCAACGCTTTATCCTATTTATGACATTTCTTATGATGCATGCATGATTGTACCAAAATATGACAAAGGTTGGGTACTAAAACAATTCCATGGGATATTGATATTTCTTCTCAGGAGATGTGTGTGGAGGAGGACAAAGAAGGGTTTATTTGGTGGATGAAAACAAATCAAAAATTGTATATGAGGATGATATTCCACATGATTCCCATCATTGCATGATAATCCACATGAGTCCCATCATTGCATGGTATCATCTAGTGAGTTAGTTGGTGTTGATGGGGATAACATTATTTCATATGAAAGTAACTTAGAAAATCCATTGTGTGACAACCGACACCAAGTTGATGAAAGTGAAAAAATTCCCTTAGTATTGTGTGATCTGGAGGACCAATTGTTGGTTACGGAGGAGCAAATTGTACAAGTGTTGACAAGTGTAAATGGTGCTCATAAGTTCATTGAAGATATTACTTGGAAAACCTAGATGGAGGAGAGAATACAAGGAGTTACATGTGGATTCTCTAGTGCTCAATTGCACATAATAAAAGAATCACTAGAGTAGATGAAAACATATTATTTGTGGTTGTTCATGGATAGGGACCTTGCTCTCAATTTCGCTCAAGACAAAGAAAGGGAGGTTGGGGAGATTTGTTACCAGTTGATTTTGACATGATTTTCATCACTTACAATAGAGACTCCATATGTTTTGGTAGTTGTGACACATGAGGGTGTGAGTGGCACCCATGATGTGAGGGAGGAGCCTCTTGTGATGATTCCTTGCAAGGAGCATTCATATTTGTGGGTTGTAACGTCCCTAGCCACCCCAGGTTGGGCCATGTCACACAACCTCAACTTTTGTAGCTTTAAATTAACCAAATTGTAACATCCCCAACATACTACTGAGCAATGATATTCTAAAATCCACTGCGTAGATTCTTTACTAATCTCTAGTCAACACAGTATCACTTGAAGTAGTGCACTCAAATTTGAAAAATGAGTTGCACCACACTAAATTTCTTCTTTTAACACAACTTTAAGCAACAAAAGTAACTATAAACAACTGTCCAAAATCACTGATTCTGACATCATTATCAAATATGTCCTACTTGTGCATGCTAACTGCTTCCCTACGTGCACAAGTAACTCTAGCCTCTGATGCACATAGAGTGTTCTCTACGCTCATGGTTATTCAACCTCTTCTTGAAAACTCATAACCAAATTCACAAGGTTAACTTAACATGAAAGAGTATCATCAACTGGCATACTCATGCACAACTACAAATACATGCTATAAGCACCATGCTTACATCTGAAAACAACATTAAACATAATAATAATAATTACATATATGCGACAACATATAAGAATTAACCCATATCAATCATAGATAAAAAAGCACACAATAAAAGAGACAAGCACATACGAACACTTATATTTTATGAAAATCACCAACTATGAGCATAACTCAAATGTTCCTCCCCTCCATAGACTTTGTTGCTCATAAGCTTTTAGCAACAAGTCACCCCCAAGTTGGGGCTTAACTCCACCAAGGGAAAAGGGTTCCTAGAGACAAGCTAAGGTCTGATTCTCAACATAATTGATCAGTACAAGGTGCTCGTTGCAGCAACTAGCCTATAGTCCTTCATTCCCCACGCACCTGTCACACCCAAGAAAGTGTGCCCCTTCTCTACTCAACAGTCCCTTGAATGCCCCACTTCCCTTCCATTCTTACCAACAATAGGCCAGACATGAATTCTATGAGCCCAACGACTAATGCCCAATGCACTAGGGAGCAATTCTCAGCAAAAATATCACCCAGATAGACTGCTCACGGGCATGAAAACTCGTCGCTTTGATAGTAACTCTAATTATAGCCTCGCAACTCCTTATAGGATTATCTTTGCATATAAGTTAATAATCATCCTCTTCCTCGATCGACCCCTTCTGCACATGAGAGTGTGAATAATGAATCATTTCCCCCCAAAAAATCCCCAAAATACACTAAGGCCAACAATATATATTGCATGCATTAAACTTGACACTTGTCACTTTACGAAGTAACATAAGCCACTGGGTGACTATAATGATCCCAAGCCAAACTCTTTCTTGGAATCACTAACTACTACTAATTTATTGAGTTATTAAGTGCATACAAGATTCATCAACACATGGAGATCACAATATATTCAAGATGTAGAAGCACAAGCAAAGATCTGACCTTTTT
>SNQJ01S0207921.1:12201-28425 GCA_010110895.2 Picea sitchensis
AGTGTGAGACTATGACCTAGTGGGGGTGCCCAGGCCACTGAGTCTCCTCATTACCTCTCTAAGAGGTGGGGGACATTACAGTGACTCATTCCCTACCCTCAGGAACTTAGGATAAAATAATTATCCAACATTACACTTTTCCGAAAATAATATAAAATATTCCCTAAGACTTAAATCTCACCCCCTTTTTCCCTTTTCCGGTGGAGTCATCCCCCAATCTCCTTTCGTCTGAGTATGTTTACGCATAGTGATTTAATATTATTAATAACTTGAGTATGATTACACTTTACATGCACTGGCCTATTTGCATCCTGACTCACCCACTTCATAATCACACAGGCTCTATGACCTCAATACATATACATCCATATATATAATATATATATATATATATATATATATATATATAACTCAGATTTGTGCACACTCCCAGTTCATTCATGCACTCTTTAGCCAAGTGTGCACAACACTGTGAAATGTGTGCACTTACCTAGGTGCACGCAACACTATGAAATATGTGCACTTTGTCTTTGATAACAATTCTTTGTGTGCTACTATGGTGTGTGCAACATCAAAAGTTAGTGTCATCGGCTCACTAGACTAAATATAAATTTATATTTACAACTAGTACCAATGACTCACCAACCTATATGTACAATTTCAAAGGGTTTGGATCAGGGACATTACATTCCCCTCCCCCTTATTTATGCACTATCCTCAGTGCATCATATACTCATATACATACAAAAATTCAATAATATTCAAAAAGATGCAGATACTCTACCCTGATAGCATCCTCGCGCTCCTAAGTTGGGACCGTACCAGGTCCATTGGACTTTTACCAGCTCCATGGCTCAATTCTGAAGCTGTTTTATTTTCCAATCCAATAATATGATTATCATCAGGTACGTACTTCTTAAGCAATGTCACGTGGAAAAAATTATGAATACACAAAGATGTAGGCAATGCAAGCATATAAGCGACATGACCAATCCTCTCTAGGATTTTAGGTGGCCCACAATAGTGCCCTGTCAACTTAGAACACTTCCCCAACATCAAGGAACTGCACCTGGCTTTCACTTTCAAAAACACGTGATCACCCACTTTAAACTCTCTGTGGGTTCTGCCTTTATCTACGCAACTTTTCTTCCTATCTTGGAAACCTTTAGATTCTTCCTGATATTTACCATATGCTCCTCCATTTCCCATAGCAGTTTTGGCCCAACTACTGCACAGTCTATTGGGTTGTCCTAACTCATTGACGTGTTGCACTTTCTACCATAACGTGCTTCAAATGGGCTCATCTTTAAAGATGTTTGATACCCTTTATTGTAAGAAAAATCTACCAAATGAAGGCAGTTTTCCCACTTTAATGGCTTATCCATAACATACATCCTAATCATGTCCTCAATCACCCGATTTACCCTCTCTATTTGACCATCTGTCTCGGGATGATGGGTTGTGCTGAAATTCAGATTTGTCCCAAATCCTTTGAATATCCCTTTCCAAAAGTTCGACGTGAACTTGGAATCTCTGCTAGACACAATTGTCTTAGGTACACCATGCAGCTTAGAAATTTCTCGCATGCATATTTCAGTAATGTCGGCTACCTTGTGCGTTGACTTCACTGAAATAAAATGGGAATCTTTTGTAAGCTTGTCCACCACTACCATAATAGACTCATCTTGCTTATCATTCCTAGGAAACTTAGTAATAAAATCCATGGTCATAAATTCCCACTTCCACTCAGGAATGGGAAAAGGTTGTCGCAAACTAGCTAGATTTATGTGCTCAGCCTTGACCTTTTGACATTCAAGGCATATGAAAATAAAACCAACAACTTCCTTTTTCATACCTAGCGAAAAACATTTCTTCTTGACTATGACAATTGTCTTCTGGTAACCTGGATCTCTAGCATAAGGAACCTTATGCATCTTTGGAAATATTAGGATTTTCAACTCCTAATCATTCAGCACATAGACTATGTGCCTATACATGAGGATTCCATACTCTCTTAGTGCATAACCTTCAAACTTTTGCTGTGAAATTCCTTGTTGTAAAGTATCCTTTATGTCCACATAGCGATGATCTAATTTGGAAACTTATAAAATCCTATCACACAAATCTGACGGGTACATGCTAACGGTTGTAGCATGCATCTCATGCACCCTCCTGTTGAGTGCATCAACCACCTTGTTCTCCTTTCCTCTGATATGATTTATATCAATGTCATACTCACTGATGAATTCTAACCACCTGCTTTGTTTGGAATTTAAACTTGTTTGTCCAAAAAAATACTTCAGACCACTATGGTCTGTCCTCAACTCAAATCGTTTACCCTTGAGATAGTGACGCCACATCTTCAAGGCATGCACTATGCCTACCAATTCCAAGTCATGAGTAGCATAGATCCTTTCATGCTCTTTCACATTTCTTGATTTGTATCACACCACATGTCCATTTTGACTCAGGACTCCACCAAGTCCTTCCTTGCATGCTTCCATGCACACAATGAATTATTCATCAGGATCCACAATTCTCAAAATTGGCGCACTTTTCAACAAACTTTTCAAGTGTTGAAAACTCCTTGCACAATTTGGATTCCATTCAAATAACGCACCTTTCTTTCGAAAATATGTGATTTAATGCACAATATGTGATAATCCTTCAATAAACCTTCCATAATAACCTGCAAGTCCCATAAATGATCTCACCTCTGCGACATTTCCAGATTCACAACTATTTCTTCCTTCGAAATGATATGACCCAAACAATGAATCTATCACTGATAAAATGAGCACTTTCTCAACTTTGCATAAATTTGATGCTCCCTCAATACTTGCAACACCATCCTCAAGTGTTTTCCATGCTCCTTTTCAGACTTTGAGTGAATAAGTATGTCATCTAGAAATACAATGACAAACTTATTTAAATACTCTCTAAAAACTCCATTCATCAAACACATGAAGACAAATAGTGCATTTAACAACCCAAATGGCACCATTGTAAACTCATAATGACCATACCTTTTTCTAAAGGAAATCTTACTGATGTATTCATATTTAATTCTCACTTGGTGATAGCCATATATAAGATAAATCTTTGAAAATATGTGTGTGCACCACAACTAATCAAAGAGGTCATCTATCCTTGGAAAAGAATACTTATTCTTTATTGTTACCTTGTTCAAATTCATGAACTCAATACAAAGTCCCAGCATACCATCCTTCTTATTCACGAAAAGAACTGAAGCACCCCAAGGAAACACACTTGGGATTATATACCCCTTCTTCAGAATCTCTTCAAGTTGCATCTGCAACTCCTTCAATTCTAGCATACTCATCCTATAAGGAGTCTTGGATACAAGAGTTTCTCCTGGAATTAGATTTAAAGAGAAACAAATATTTATTTTCGGAGGAAATCTTGGTATATCTTTAAAGACATCCTCATACTCTTTCAATATTGCACAATCTTCAACACTTGGTACTTTATCCTTAGGTGCCTCTTCCATGTGTGCTGCAAATACTTGACATCGTTTCTTGTATTTTTTCTTCAGTTGCAAGGTTGAAACTTCATTGATAGTCACAACTCTTGGAATTCCTTGAACTGATCTTAAGTTCCCTTCCTCAACCAAGCAAGTAAATGACTTATTGTAATATTCCAGGACAACATGGTTCTCATCCAAGCAATCCATACTAATGAGGAAATTGTGCGAACCCAAAGGTATGATATTCAAATCAATGTTTGTGCGCAGCCCATTCATCTCCATTGGACATGTCTTAATCGTTTCATTAATTTTCCTTTTCTCCCCTATAGCTAACTACACCAACCAAGGTTTTCAAAGATTTCTTCTCAACAATTGGAATATTTCCAGCATCTTAGGATCTAGATAACTATGACTAGCTCCTCAATCAATTAAAATAACAATGGGTTGGTCATTAATCTTACCTTCCACCTCGACCATGTACGATTGAAACTCAGTATGCTTGTTATCCAGGGTTGTGTGAATCCTTGGCACATTTTTACTCATGTCCTCAATTGTCGCAACTTGTTGTACATTGTGCACATTCCTTGTTTTATCACCTCTTTGAGGGAAATATCTGGGCATATAATCTCCACCACAATTCCAAAATTGAATAGATTTCTACCATGGATTTTTCCCCATTGTATCTGACATTCTGGGCTCCTAGAGAGTTGGCTATTCTTGTGTAGCATTTATGAAAAATGTTGGCTTAGCCTCCTTCTTCCTCTGATCCACCTTGTTTTTCATCTTGTCTTCCCAATCCTTTTGTCTTCCCCTTTGCTACTCATAAAGACATTTAGCGCACCTAATGGTTTCCTCCAATGCCTTAGGATCATCATACTACATCTTTTCACTGATACTTGAAGGCAACCCACTCAGGGACCTCTAAACTTTAACCTGCTCGTCCTTGATGAATGCGGCATATTTTAGTAGCTCTAAAAATATTCTTTCATACTCATCTATTGATCTAGGTGGATATATGTGGCCACCCACCTTTTCCAACTAGCTCAAAACAATTTTCTGGTAATTTTGGTAATTTACTATTTTTAGTAGTTTTTAACTTCAGGGGCCATTTTGAGGGCCTAAATGAAGGTTTTTCGGGATCAGAGTTCTCAATTACAGCCAAAGGCTCTCATTTAGCCCCAAAATGAATCTCCTCAACGATACCTTTCCAACGAGCTATCGTGCTCCCCAAACGAATATGGTATGCAAAAGTTACGACCCAGGGAAGTTGATGTATTAACTTACCCAAACGGGGCCCACATGACTTTTGGCACTTTATCTCCTAGGGTTAGGTTTTTTTGGATGTCTAGGGTTTGTGACATTCTATTTTATTGTAAAAAAAGGCCTTTCAAGCCTCATTGTAATAATATTCTTGCAAATGAGCACAATCATCACATCTCTTCTCAGAGATAAGCCGCCACCATTCCAACAAGCTTGTTTTCCGATACATTTTATAGTTTCATCTTATTTTATAGTTTGAATAAAATCACAGTCTGAAACCGGTACCCAATTCCCTGAATCAAAAACCTCCTTGATCATCTCACGGGGGCCAAATACTTCAGTAATATTGATCTGAATTCTGGATACCACCAGGTCCCAATAGAAGAGACAGATGTATGGAAGACCGCCTTCAAGTCGAAAGAAGGTCTTTTTGAATGGTTGGTCATGCCCTTTGGTTTGAAAAATGCTCCAACAACTTTTATGAGGATGGTGGAAGATATCCTACGACCTTTCACCAATACGTTTTTAGTGGTGTATCTGGATGACATCCTCATCTACAACAAGACTTGGGCGGAACACTTGCAGCATATTCAGCAGGTTTTGCAAACCCTGTGGCAGCACAAACTATATGAAAACTTGGAAAAATGCTCCTTCGACATCGACAGGGTCCATTACTTAGGATATATCGTTGATCAGTATGGTGTGCATGTCGATCCAACCAAGATCCAGGTCATCCGTGACTGGCCAGCCCCAACCACATTCACTGAACTTCGAAGCTTCTTAGGCCTCGCCAATTTCTATCGCAGGTTCGTGTTGGGATTCTCTCATATCGCATGGGCCCTCAACCAAGTAACCAGGGGTGGCGGTAAGGAAAAATTTGTGTGGGGCCTGTCCCAACAACAAGCCTTCGAGGACTTTAAGAATCATTTGTTCTCATCCCTGGTAATTTCATTGCCGGACCTGCAGCATCCCTTTGAGATTGAGACAGATGCTTCAGACTATGTTGTTGGCATCGTTCTCACTCAATAGGGCCACCCCGTGGCATATCATAGTGAGAAACTATCATATGTTATCCATAAGTACCCTAATTACGACAAATAAACGTACTCCATTGTGCAAGCCTGCCGCCAGTGGAGACATTACATTCTTGGGAAGGAAACAGTCATCCACACTGATCACAAGCCACTACAATTCATGCAGACCCAAGGCAAATTGCAGAATGACTGCCATCAGAAGTGGTCCACATACTTACAACAATTACACCTCAACATCAAGTATAAAACAAGAAGTACCGACCAAGTTGTTGATTGCCTTAGCCGACCTCCAAGCGTGACACTCACCACAGTGCTAGACTCTTGCAGCCACGAGACCTGTGGATGGCCCCACCTCTACAAGACAGACCATGACTTCTCCACCATCTACCAAATGTTGGGCGCCAACTCAATGGTCGCTAATTTCCATCTTTAGGACAGGTTGTTGTGTCATCTGGGCCATCTCTGTGTTCCATCAAGCGAGCGCACGAAGCTGATTTGGGAAGCTCACTACATTCGGGTGGCAGGACACTTTGGCGTCGAAAAGACAATGGAAGTGCTACAAAAAAATTTCTACTGGATGAAATTTCGGTAGGATGTTGGCAAGTATATCAGGTCCTGCATTACCTATGCTATTTCCAAACCGAGAAAAAAGAAACAGGACATGTACAGCCATTTTCCTACTCCTGACAGGTCGTGGGAATCCATCTCAATGGACTACATGTCGGGCCTCCCATCTACAAAGAGGGGAAACGACTATGTTTTTGTGGTTGTTGATTGCTTTTCCAAGATGGCGATTCTAGCCACATGCAAGAAGAACATCATAGCAGAAGCCACTACCAAGATCTTCTTTGAATGAGTATGGGTACATTTTGGGATCCCAAAAACCATTATCTCAAATCGTGACAGTCGGTTCCTCAACACATTCTGGTCAAGCCTCTGGTCACTGTTTGATACCAATCTCACCAAATCCACTGCCTTCCACCCCCAGACTAATGGCCAAACTGAGGTCGTCAATCGGATGATCATACATATCCTGCGCATGTACAATTCAAAACACCCCCTCACATGGGATGAGATTCTTCCCTATGTCCAACATAGCTACAACTTAGCCCTGCATATCTCAACTAGCCAGAGCGCCTTTCAAGTGGGGTTGGAATTCCAACCATTGGGCCCCATGGATGTTGCACTACCCCTGGCAACCACCTCAGCTGAATCGTCCCCTGCTCCACCAGATGCTTACAAAGCCACCCGGTTGATTGAGCAGATCCAACACATCTGCCAACACGTTCAAGATATTCTATAGAAGTCTAATGCCAAGTACAAGCAGCGCAATGATCAACATCGGGTGCCACATAAGTTTCAGGTGGGCGACAAAGTTTGGTTGCACTTGCAGAAAGAACTCTTTACAGGGCCCCATCGGAAGCTTCACCAACTTCGTTATGGGTTGTACACCATCACCAAGGCCATGGGTGATAATGATTTTGAGCTCAACATTCCCCCTTTCCTTGGCATGCACCCAGTCTTCAACGTGGCTCTCCTTCAACCATATTTCCCACCATTATTGGACACCTCCAAGATAACAGAGAAGTTGACACCAACAGAGCTCAACATGTTCTGCATGCAACAGGAATCCAATGATCAAATTGTGGACACACAGATCAAGGGCACTCGACAACAAAGGATCTAGCATTATCGAGTCGTCAAAGCAAGGCATCTCCTACACCAAGGAAAGTGGCTCACCCAGGGCCAAATTCAATAGAAATTTCCTCATCTGATCGAGGAACTCAACGCAATGGAGACCATTACTTCCTAAGGAGGGAGGATTGATCCAGGTGGATATCAGTGGGCACCAACCTTTTCCAACTGGCTCAAAACCTTTTTCTGGCAATTTTGGTAATTTACTATTTTTAGCAGTTTTTAACTTCTGGGGCCATTTTGAGGGCCTAAGTGAAGGTTTTTTGGGAAAGGGGTTCTCAATGAAAACCAAAGTCTCTCATTGAGCCCCCAAAATGAATCTCAAAATGAATATCTTCAATGATACCTTTCCAACGAGCTATCGTGCACCCCAAACGGAGATTGTATGCAAAAGTTACGACCCCGGGAAGTTGATGTACTAACTTACCCAAACGGGGCCCGCATGACTTTTGGCGCTTCATCTCCTAGGGTTAGGTTTTCTTGGATGTCTAGGGTTTGTAACATTTCGATTTATTTAAAAAAAAAGGCCTTCAAAGCCTCATTGTAAACATCTTCTTGCGAGTGAGCACAACTGTCACATCTCTTCTCAGAGATAAGCCACCACCATTCCAGCAAGCTTGTTTTCCATTGCATTTTACAGTTTCAACTTATTTCCTTATTGAATAGAAAACCAATTTTATTGTATCTCTTTTATTCTGTGTTAAACATTTTTTAATAATCTATATTCATTTCGTTCTACTCAAAAAATCCGGATCATCTATTGTCATAATCCCAAGCTTGAGTTCGAAGAACTCCTTCATTTTCTTGTCATAGTACCACTTGGTTAAGTATTTCTTTTGGAAATACTTCTTGAACTCCCTCCAAGTAACTTTATTCTCATCAATGTGTTGCACTTGCACAAACCGATCCCACCACATTGATGCCTTTCCTTTTAACTGATAGATATAAATTCTCCCTTCTTCCTGCACAGGATAGTTATGTAGTTGGAAGTACTTCCTAATACCCATCAACCAGATCTCCGCATATTCATCCTTTTTGTACTCACTATCAAAGGTAGGAGGCTTGATCTTATTCATTTCTCACTGTAGCTCATCCACCCCATTCCTTCTCTTATGCTTTCTGATAGGAGATGGAATCAAATTATTACATGCTTTCCTAAATGAATTCTTTGGTGACTGGTGATGATGCCTATCACCACTTATTGCTTCTCTTCTTTTCTCATCATGAGACCTATGACTTCTTGAACTACTCGACTCTAACTCCTTATCCATTTTATTTTCTATTATGTCCAGGATCTGCATCAATTTGACATTAAAGTCATCTTGTTGCTTCTTGGCTTTCATAAGCCTTTCATTATCAACCTTATAGCTTTGGACATATTTTTGCAATCCCTTTATGGTTTCTAGCAAATTCATGCGCTCATCCTTGGATTTTGTACCATCAACGCCCAAACCGACATACAAGTCCTAGAATTCATCATCATGACTATACTTCATCTGCACATCTTCCATGCTTTTGACCGTCTGCATTGATTCTGTCCCGCTCTAATGGCTGATAATTTTGAAAAATGTGTAGACAACAAGATTAGTTAGGAGAATTCATGAAACTCTGCACCATTTTGTCAGAATCCTTCCTTTTGAATCCCATGTGTGCACTGGTATTCAACACATGTCAATGTGCAATGTCAATTTTTGACATGCACACTGCATATCAGTAATGCACATGCAACACCAATTTGTTATGCACAACCCCAAACCTTTAGTGCGCATACCCACGCACCATTATTCATTGTGTAGTTCCAACACTGCACTCCGCAATGTCCGAAATTTAGTGCACACATCTACACATTCTTACTTAATGTGCACCATGGCCACACTGAAATTCCAAATTCGATCACTTACCAGTCTAATTTTTTCCTTAAGTATAACTTAGATTATGCAAGATTAGTGTTGAAACTGGAGCTCTGATGCTTCTTGTTGACCTTTGGCCCATACAAGTCTAGTATTGAACCAATAGCTCTGATACCACAATGTAATGTCCCCAACCACCCTAGGTTGGGCCACGTCACACAACCTCAATTTTTGTAGCTCTAAATTAACCAAACTGTAACATCCCCAACATACTACTGAGCAATGTTATTCCAAAATCCACTATGCAGATTCTTTATTAATCTCTAGTCTAGACAATATCACTTGAAGTAGTGCGTTCAACTTTTAAAACTAAGTTTCTCCACACTAACTTTCTCCTTTTAACACAACTTTAAGAAACGAAAGTAACTATAAACAACTGTGCACAAGCAAACTGAACACATAGTGTTACTATACGTGCATCCATTATGGAATCATTACCAAATATATCCTACTTGTGCACACAAGTTGCTTCCCTATGCCATAAGTAACTCCACCCTCTGATGCACACATAGTGTTCTCTATGCGCACGACTATTCAACCTCTTCTTGAAGACTCATAACCAAATTCACAAGGTTAACTTAACAAGAAAGACTATCATTAACTTCCATACTCATGCACAACTACAAATACAGGCTATAAGCACAATACTTACATGTGCAAGCAACATTAAACAAAATAACAACAATTACTTATATGCGACAACATACAAGAATTAAATCATATCAAGCATAGATAAAAAATCACTCAATAAACAAGACAAGCACATAAAAACACTTATCTTTTAGGAAATTCACCAACTGCATGCAGAACTTAGATGTTCCTGACAACCATAGACTTTTTGTCTCGGAAGATTTCAACAACAGGTCACCCCCGAACTAGGGCTTAACTCCACCGGGGAAAAAGGGTTCCTAGTGACAAGCTAAGGTCTAATTATCAACATAATTTTTCAGTCCAAGGTGCCCACTGCAACAATTAGCCTACAATCTCTCATTCCCCACACGCTTATCACACCCAAGAAAGTGTGCCCCTTCTCTACTCAATAGTCCCTCAGTTGCCCCACTTCCCTTCGAGGGTTACCAACAATAGGCCAAACAATAATTCTTTAAGCCCTACGACTAATTCCCATCGCACCAGGGATCAATTCTCAGCAAAACTCTCACCCAGAGAGACTGATCACGGGTCTGACAACTCACTTATTTGACAGTAACTTTGATCACATCCTCAAAACTCCTTACAAGCTTCTTTGTGCAGATAAGGTAATAATTGTCCTATGCCTGGACTGACCCCCTTTTGCACACGAGATAGTGGATAATGAATAATCTCCCCCCAAAAAATCCCCAAAATACATTAAGGCCAACAATATATATTGCATTCATTAAACTTGACACTTGTCACTTTCAGAAGTAGCATAAGCCACTTCTTGACTCATTCCCTACCCTCAAGAACTTAGGATAAAATTTAATTATCCAACATTACACTTTTTCGAAAATATTATAAAATATTATTTAAGACTTAAGTCTCACCCCTTTTTTCCTTTTTTCGGTGGAGTCAACCCCCCATCTCTTTTTGTCTGAGTCTGTCTACGCGCAACACTGTGAAATGTGCACACTTGCCCAGGTGCACGCAACACTATGAAATGTGCACACCCTATATTTGATAACAATTCTACGCACACTACTTAGGTGTGCGCAACATTGAAACTTAGTGCCAATGGCTCATCAGCCTAAATGTACATTTACATTTACTATTGGTACCAATGGCTCACCAACCTATATGTATAATCACAAAGGGTTTGGATTAGGGACATTACACAAGTACTTGAGGAGAGGTATGATGTAGAGGGTTTTGACTATGCTCCTATTTTGCATTGTGGGGATCATGAGTCGTTTCTTTTGGAGAGCCCACTAAAGGCTCAAGGCTTAGCTACAGAGGAGATAGTTGAGCACATTCCTTGTGGAATAACCCAAAAGTAAGTATATGCATCCATGTATTGAGTGGACAAGTATATGACAGACATGGGCATGCTCAAGGATACATGTTCAAGCGACATTAGTAGAGTGATGGATACAATAGTGCATACAAGATAGAGGATGGTACAAGACTATTCAGTGATAGGAAACAATGTGCAAGGGTATTCATTGGCACACGATAGTGTACAATGGAGTTTTGGAGTGTTTCCTCCAAGGAGACCTCCTCAGAGAGTCCTCGAGCATACCATTGATTTGAGGTTACCCAGGATCAATGAGTGGATGGGTGAGCTTTAGGGAGAAACATATCCCTCAATGATTGATCTTCATCTGGGATATCACCATATGAGGGCCACAGAGAAAGATACTCACAAGTATGCTTCTTAACTTCATTATGACTTCTTGGTCATGCCCTTAGGGTTGACCAACACACTAGTCACTTTCTAGTCTTCCAAGTAGTGGCAAAGGAATCTATTGTTGTTATTTGATGCCCTCATTATATACAGTAGGACATGCGAGGTTCACCTGAGTCAGTCGGATGACATAGGTAGGATTTTGGCCATGACAAAGTTCTTTCATTTGGACTTTGTGATCAATGTGCGGGGTGTAAAGGGGGAGATCCAGAATCTATTGGATCAATTCATAGAGGGGTCAACAACAGTCATTGGGAGTGGTGAAATCCAAATTTGGTGGTGGGATCATGACATGCATCTAAGTAATGGATTTCTTTAGATTATGGTGAGGATCCACAGAGTTGTGACAATAACTGGTCTGTTTCCTTTTTCGGATGTTGGGGAAGAAGATGTTGAGACTTATTTTATTTGGCAGAATAGACTACCTTTTTTTATATTCGAGATCAGCTATGGCAGTGGATGTGCAGGCCATGACTTCACTTGGATGCCCATGCAGGATACTATTCATGGTAGTAGGTTCAACCCTTATAGGTATTTCATCTTGGGGTCTTAGGAGAGGAGGATGCAGACTGGGTGTGGTGGTCAGATGGTTATGATCAGAGTGCTGCAACATCAACATGGTGGTTTCTTTCTAAGATTAGATTGGGACCCTAGGATTTCAATGTTAGACAATTCAACAGTTGATACAGATGAGAGAGTCGGTTTTTTCTTTCATGAGATTGGTTCTCTAGTAGAGAAGTTCTTTGAGGGGTTGATCGAGTTTTCATAGTATCGATTTTCTCTACTAATCGACAATATTTAGGAGGCCTCTTATGTTAGTATGTTGCCGGAAAAGGAGTTGAGCAGAGGATGATTCACATCTTTCAAGTTGGTTTGGGACCTTGGTATCATTTTCAGTTTTAGTTTAGTTCAACTTGCAGAGTGTTTGGTTGTGATGGCATTGCTTAAGGACAAGCAAAAGGGAGGACTGTAATGTCCCCATATTTTGGGTTCCCCTGTTATGCAGTTGGAGATGATTTCCAAGGCTCGTGTCAGCTAGGACATAGGGGTGAGGTTATGCTACTAGTGAGCTCAAAGGGTTTGGAGGAGTTATGTGAGGCCCAACCTAGTCCATTTATCACCTTTCATCATCGGGATCACTTCCACATAGTTCATTCTTGGTTATGTGGCATTCCGATGATTTCTGTAATTTGGGAGTATTATTGAGCATAATTTAATTAAATGCACTAAAGGTGTTATTTGGATCATATTATTTGAGGTGACACCTTAGTGTAATAGCTAGTTGGAACCGAGAGAAAAATATCTAAAGGTTGAGATGATAAAAATGTGACTTCCAATGGCCAGAAATGCTTTAAAATCAAATAAATCATTTTTTGGAGAATTCTTTTTATTAAATTAATAAAATGATTTTATGAGAAAATATTAAAGATGAATTAAAAGTCACTTGAGGGGAAAAATGTGAAAGGGGGTATAAATGAGAGATAGAGGCTCATGTTCTCTCATTATGTTGATGACTATCTAATTTGATTTGGAGAGCTCTTGGAGACTTTGAGGGTTTGGAGTAAACCCTAGTGTAGATTGGTTTCAGTGGTGAGAGATCCACCTTAGCTAATTAGGTTTCGGTGGTGAAAGATTCCACCCTAGACAAGTTAGAGGAAGAATCACTCATATTCTTCATTGGATTTCATTGTTGAAGGTAACATTTATATTTGCAGGGGTTTGTGGAGGTTTGTGGAGACCAATCTTATAATACAGAGGTAGGGTTCACTTGTGGAGGTCGTACCTTCCTTGAGGAGGTTGTACTTGTCTTGGAGGAGATTGTATTGCTTGAGGAAGGTCATTTTTACCACTGTAGAGATCGTTCTCTTTGTGAGAGGGTCGTATTTTCCTTGTGGGGGCCATTTTCCTTAGTGGGAAGGCCAAGATTTATTGTGGAGGCCGACTCTCTTGGTATGGAGGCCAATGAATGCATGGAGGTTGAGTTTTCTTAGTGGGAAGCCATCTTCTTGTGGGCCCGAGTCTTCTACAATAACAACATATTTCTATGACCATAGCTTTGTTGGAGAGGTTGTATTCATTGTTGTAGTAGTCATCCCTTTGTTGGGAGGTCCTCTTCTTGTTGTAGGAACTGTAAGGGACTATCTCACCTTGTAGAGGAGTTTCATTTCCATTGGGAAAGGTCGATCTGAGACTTTGTATTACCCAACTGATGTACTGATTCAGAAAAGATAATAAAATCAAATCATTCTTTTGTGTCTATTCGATGTTCTAGTATCTTGGCAAAGTTATTCTTTATTTGCAAATTTTTTGTTATAAATTGCATACAAAAATGTAAACTCTATTTGTCACAAAACCTTCATTCATCCATTGAAAACACCAACCATCATACCATAATCATAACTACAATAGTTAGAAGGTTATACAATGGACTTTGGGAGGTGCCAACAAGTGTTTGACAAAAGCTTGGCACCAAAAATAAGCTACAACACACATAAAAAGAGGGTTTGCATAGTGGATTTGAGTATGTCCACCAACTATTTGACAATACTCATGACCGAGAATACTCTCTAAAACATAACAACAAATGGAACAAAAAAACAACAATCAAAGATGTCATTTCAAGGGTAATAGGGTATTACATTCAAAGTGTTTGACAAAAGTCTCGAATAAGAAAATCACCCATAACTTAGCAACAATGAACAAATTTATACCAGCCACTAGGGAGGAATATTACAGTTTGGGATATAAAATCACCCATAAGTCGATCTAGTTTAGATCCAATGGCTCAGATCTCCCCAGGGTTGAAAATCCCCCTACTCGCTCCGTGAACTTTCAAAACCCGTACGAGTTACACGCTGTCATTCAATTACTCTTCTATCTCTCCCTCTAATCCTTCCCGCTTTATGTTGTAGCATTCAAGTAAACGGGTGGTCATGGGTTTAAGTAAATAATCAAATAAACTTGTTGCAGGTAAAATTTTTTGGGAAAGAGTTTCAATCTCTACCATTGTTTTGTTCTATATTCTCTTTGGGGAAAGATTAGAGATTTTTGGAAGTCTAAAAAGATTAGAGGAGTGTGGTTTTGCTAATCTACTTACAATTTTAAATTTTATTTGTAAATAGTTATATCATATGTAAATGTAAATATTTAAGAAGATCTATATTATAATAAATATTTAGAAATTGAGATTTAACGTGAGTGTCCAAAAATATTTTAAGAGAAAGTGTTTTTATCTTCAATCTTTTTAATGTCAAAAAGATGACAAATTCTTATGACCTACAACATTTTAGGAATGCTCTCATTTCATCACTATGAAGCTCATGAGACTTTATTCTTTTATTAGGAATGTGGATTTTCTTCTTTACACTAATTAAAATAATAACACATGGATAAATATATTTGTAATGGTATATAAAATCTATAATAAAAGTTGTTTATTAAAATGTTTAATCTAATTTTAATATAATATTTCAGAGTATTTTATTTTATTTTTTTAATTTATATATTATTAAAATTAATAAATAATATAAAAATATATATACGAAATCTAATTTCAATATAATATTAAAAAGTATTTTATTTTTAGATTTATATACTACCAAAATTAATAAAATCAGAATAAATAAATCGATATGCAATTGAAATAAATAAAAGAGAACAACAATTCTAAATATTAATAAAAAATAAAACTGCAAAAGAATTCCGAGACCAGTTGTAACAAATTATTGATATTTAATCTAGTATAAACACCACATCACACTCAATATGCCCAAGTTTGAATAATCCACTTAATGAATAGTTTATATTTAAATCTTTTTGAAAAGAACAGAGAATATTTCAACAATATAAAAACTCTTAGGTGCTTAGGGGTATTAAAATGCCAGCAGGCATCCCCGGTCTCGGAGAGCAGATTCAGTTGAGTGTATGATCCGTTACTACTCTCCGATTTAAAAGGCATTCCACCATGTGCCCTCATATAATTTGAGAAGATAATGCCGTCTTATAATAAACGGAGGATTATGCCTAAACCCTAGAGGTATGGGCTGACTTTCACCTTGGCTCCAGAATGCTTGATGAAGGATCGGCTGCTGCAGAATGGATATCGGAAGGTCTTGTAAAAGAAGTTGCCCCTTCCGATGACCAATTACTGCTGGGTGTTTTGTCAGGGTCAATAACTCTAGGACGCTTAACTTCTTTGGGTGCCCCCGCACTATCCAGATCTATGAAAGCAGGCTTTGTGGGCGAAGGAAGATTTTCTCGGTCACTTGTCAGCATCCACACCACCCGGGACATTGAAGGTCTCAATGATGAAACTGCTTGCGTGCACAGAAGACCGATTTTAATCACTCTAATGCCTTCCTCCCACGAATAACTGCCCTTCAATGTGGGATCCATAACTTCTAAAGCTCTCTCTGATTTATACAATCTCCATGTCTGGTAATTGGCCAATATCAACAA